>JARBXR010000239.1:4107-23831 GCA_029100535.1 Stemphylium beticola | reverse complement strand
GGCTGTGGCTCCTGGCTCCGAGTGTCTTGTCTGGCTTCGTACCGCTCGTCTTGTTGCAAACCCTGCGAGGCCTGCCTTAACTGCGGTGGCTGCCTGTGCGATTGCGGTTGGTACGTACTAGCTGGTGGTCTAGTCTGCTACGGTTGTTTAGCTGCGGGGGTTATCTATTGCGTGTCCTATTTAGCTATAGGGGCTATCTATTGCGTGTTCTGTTAGCGTTTGTACGCTTTTAATTAGTAGTTAAACGTTATCGCTTAAAACTCCGCAGGATCCCATTCGGGGATGTTATCTATAGCTAGTGTCTTGTATAGAGAGTTAGCTACTCTCGCGTGGTTATTACTAGTGTAGATTTCTCTATATCGCAGTATAGTCTTAAGAGACTTAAGAGTATTTTAATTAACCTTAAAGAATAAGTCTTATATCTATCCCTTAAAGTCTAATATATAGTTGTCGAAGAGTTAATTGTCCTATACTATTACTAAGTTATAGTTATAAATTATTTTAGCTACCTAGATTGTCGCGTACGTCTTATTAGTATTCTCTATTATAGGCACATCTTAGAGAGATGTATTAATATAATTAAGTGCGATAAAGTATAGATAGTCTCTTATAAGATACTTCGCGGTAAACTTAGCCTATAGAGAAGGAGCTTCCTCGCGTTTACTTATACTGTATTCTAATAGTTTGTTAAGTAGCTAATCTTAAATAGTATTGTCTGCGTCGTGAGGGTTGTTTTTATTGTCTGCTATTATACTAGCGGTTATTAAAGCGTTATTAGGGTTAACGCGTTATTAGTATTATTTAGCTAGTTAGTCGATTCTAGCTTATGTTGTAGTCGTACGTAATTAGGTTGTCAAGAGACGTTCGTACGGTTGTGTCGTAATGCGTTACTAACGCGCTGTGATCGAGCTTCGGCCTGAATCAGCAGCTGTAGAGGGAGGTTTTGATCGCTGTGCGTTATCTCTGCCTCGCTCTGCTCTTAGCACATATGCCTTGTCCCGAGATTTATCACGTTAGGATATTAATAGTCTATCTCTTCTACCTTGCTGTCTATAATCGCCTTAAGTAATTACTAATTAGTATTAGAAGGCTTACTAGTAAAAGGAAACAACTATACTATAAATGTATTCTGTTTTTAGGTAATTAATTTTTTATTCTCTTTGAAGCTATCTCTACTATATAGGTTGTTGGATCCCTATGGACGTTGCCCAGCCCAGTCTGTACTAATAACGGTACCGTACCAACAGCGGTACACAGTTCTGTGCGTGGTTATTCCCACACTTCTTCTATTTTATAGTAGAAGTTTTCTAGAGTATTATTTTAGAGTCTACTAGTTCTAATACCTTAATATAGAACCTCAGATATATTTTTGCGTCTAGTAGAAGGTTAAATATATAGTTTGTTAGAATATAAGCTTAAGTAAGCTTAAGTAAGCGCTAGTACTCTTTTAGTTAGAAAGATATTACTTTACGTTCTTGTACACGTAATCTATGACTCATAGATTACGTATACCCAGGTTATCTATTAGTAAGATAGAATATTCTAGATAACCTAGTATTTGTATATAACAAAGAGTAGACAGCCCTAATAGCTCGGTGTCTAACTCCCCCTTTTATATCTAATAGATATATTTATAACTCTAGTTCCTATCTTCCGCTATTACTAATACTATTACTAATACTATTAGTAATCCTCCTCCGCCACCTTTTCTACATAGTAAACTAGTCCTATTTAATTAAGAATTAAAACCAGTCTAACTTTAATATTATGTAGTCCTTTATTAAGTTATTTAGTGCAAAGATTATTTATAAGTAGATAAATATTATCCCCACACTTTATCTAAGATATCATTTCTTATTTTTTATTAATATATAAAATACTCTAGCGTTATACCTTCTTCAGTTCGCATCTTAGCGACTTATATACTGTAGGGTGACAAAAAGAAAGAGTGATAAAAAAAGTAGCCTTTTTTAAAGCTCTATATCTAGATAAATAGACTAACTATAACTAAGAATTTTAATATTTTAGAAAGCTAAGAACGTCTTCTTTTAGTGAACATTTCTAGATAGTTGCTTAGTAAGCTCTAACTAGCGTATTCTTAGTAGTGTTAGAGTATACCTAAAGGCTCTCTTCTTTTATAGCTATAACTTTTTGTTTAGATTATTAGTTTTTATTAAAATCTAATGTATTGTTATATAGATAGAGTTCTATGATAAAACTTAATTTAGAGTTGTTCTACTTATTCCTGTAGTAGTTAGATTGAAAAATTATTTTTTAAGCTTTTAGTATATTAAGCTAGCTAGATCTAATAACTAGTACTTAGTATGCTAGCCTTTAGCTACTTTAACTGCCTTATAACGTTTAGGTAAAGACCTCATATAGTTATCTACTACTTTTTGCGGTATTTACTCCTACTCTTCTAAAATTGCTTTTTTAAATAGATTTACTACTTTTATACTAGCATCTAGGCCTAAAAAGGCACTAAGTCTTCTTATTAGCCTATTCTTAAGTAAGGTCTAAACGTTTTCTATAGGATTTAGATTAGGGCTATAAGCAAAATACTTAAAAAGAGGAATTCTATTTCTTAAAAACTAAGAAATAACTACTAGCGTTTTATAGATCTTAGCGTTATCTTACTAAAATCTCTACCCTAGACAGAATAATATATTAGCTTTATAGACATTAAATTTTTTTTAAAAATTATAAGAATTAGCTAAGTTATAGTCTTTTAAACTTAAAAATAAATAAGAGTTTTCTTAACTCTTTTAAATAAGAGTTTAACTATAAGAGTTAAAACTTCTTATATATATTTTATATTTAAAAAGCTTCTAGTATCTTATAGAGTCTTAGTTATATATAACTTAGATCTTCTACTTAGCTAAATAGCTTCCTAAATAGAGATAGTAATATCGCGGGCTATAACTTAGTTAGTAAGCAAGCTAAAAATATTCTAAATAAATAGAAAAACACTAGATTTTCTAGAGAAAAATATAGCCTATTTGTAATGGGCTAGAGCCCTTGCCCTCTTGTCCTCGTCTACGACCTCGGCAGCCGCGCCGATAGACGCTCCGATCACGTCGGACCGACGTTAGCCCGATACACATATAGATAGCCACGTAGCCTAGAAGCCTAGCTCGCTATCGAATACAATCTTGTTATCCCAAGGTGAATGCTCCTTGAGCGTTGCTACTAGCCCTAGGCGTAGCCCCTTACACTAATATTGCTATTAGTGAACTGTTCCCTAGAGTAGGGCGTGCCTTGTCTAATTCTCCTAATCTTAACAGCTCCCTATTTTCCCTTTTAGTCATTTTCTAGGCAGTCTCTGCAGAAGTGTCCTTCCTTTCCGCATTAGAGACATACTTTGTTATTATAGCGCTTCTAGCGCTCTTCCTTGGAGAGTCCGTCGTTGAACTTTCTCTCAGGTTTTCGTCCTTTAGTCTTGTCTTACACCTTGCTAGTTATAATAGCGTCTCTATCGTTATTGTACCTACCACGCTATCTTTTTGTGTTAGCTACGTTACTTTAGAAGTATTTCCTCTAGTTATTCTATTTCTAAATTCTATTATTAATACCTATAGCTAGCTTAACTAGAGTATATAGTATTTCTAGCTTATAATAGTATATAAGACTATCTTTAATATTTTCTTTTAGGCCTATTTTAAAAACTATTTAAAGTACTATATTATTCTAGTTAATATATATTTATAGCTATTTAAACTTTACTATATATACTAATACTAATAAGATTTATCTTAGGTAAGTAATTTTCTTTTTAGCTTAGTTCTTAGTATTAACCTATCTAAAGATATATTCTATTTCTTATTTAAATTCTATTTAATTTATAAATAAGGCTTTAATTTCTACTTTTATTTCTCTATAAGTTATATTAAGTAAGTAGTTATCTATATAGAGTTACATCTAGTTAGAAGCTTTATTATTTATATAAGTGCTTACTATAAGAATTTTTTTCTAGTTATTAGATATTTTATTATATTCGCAGTATAGGTTAGTATAGGTAAGAAATATTTATAATTTTTTTCTATTTCTACTATACTTCTTAGGTAGCGCTATCTTAGATTTCTTATACTAATAGGTTATTTATTAGAAATAACTATTAGCTAGTTTAAAAACTAATTAATTATATCTATTATTAAAACTATTTATTATACCTAAATATAAGTTTATTATCTAAGATTTCTAAGTTCTCTAAGGTTAGAGTTTTTTTTCTTATTATTAGACCTCTAATCTTTGAGCATTTTATGATTAGCTAGAGGGGTGTTTCCGTTTAGTTCTAGCACCGCGGCTAGTATAGCTGGTGCCTATTCTCTATTAGTTGCTGATATAATAACTCCTTCTGATTGTTACAAACAACAGTAGGTCGAATCATTCGGTCAAGGGAAGTGATGCTGGAGGCTAGTTGTCGCACGAGACGAAGGATAATGATCAGCGAGGGGCACGCAGATTATGTAATGTGCTATCCTGCTAAGACTTACTATCTAGAATAGTAGAGGATCTTAGAATAGTAGAATATCCTTACTATCTCTAAGTATTAGGATAGATAGGATAGTAATAGATATATTAATAAGAATATAAAGATAGAAAAGTTTTATTATTTCTCTTATTATAGTTAACTTTTATAAGTTTATCTTTTATTTAGATTAATACTTAGTTATTCTATTATTTATAGGATTAGATTGTTATTAACTGAATACCTACTATCCCACCTAGTCGCTAGACAAACCACACGTAGCTATACACACAGCTCACCTGCCCTAACCCGGACTAGGTATAGAGAAGTATAGCGCACCCCCGTGTAACAGTTAGCCTACGTAAGCCTAAGCTATCGCCTAGGCCTTAAGCCCTACCTTATAGTTAGTTATTGTAACGGGCTGAACGCCCTTTGGATAGCTCCTCGATGGAACCTCGGTCTACTCGTAGAATCCGGGTGCTACCTCGAGCACCCGGATTCTCCGCGGACCGCCTGAACGACGTTCAGACGACAGCCGCAGGACCCATGGGCTGCCCCGTGCACCTAGACCTTACCGGCCCGATTGTTACTCGGGTAACCAGCTTGTATATAGTTAGCTACGTAGCTTAGGAGTTTAGCTCTCTATCGAATACAACCTTTTGTATACCTCGCGATTGCTCTACGGAGCGCAGCCCCTTACAGTTATAACGCTATTGTCACAATATAGTACTCTATAAATGCTGTTTTCTTTTATAGCTAGAATAGGGGGTGTATGGTATTCACTCGCAGAGGGGGTGTGTTCGAGGTGGGCGCGGTTAGCGCGTCCACTCTACAGTATCCGTGCGCCAGATGCACATGGTCGCCAGTTGCACACCCCAACAACAACAATATATTTAAAAAGATAAGATTATAGAGCTACTATAAATCGTAATAAAATTACGCAAAGCTAGGATAATACTATATACAGGCCTATAGAAGTTTTAGCTTATTTAGATATTTTTCTAGAGGGCGTTATCACCCGTTCACGGCGACTACGCGGTGGAGCAGCTCGTGCAACCCTTGCGGCTCCCACCACAGCTAGAGCAACACTACCACGCTTTTGACGCTTTGTAGCTGGCGTATAAGGTTATAAAGCCTTGCACTTACCCTTTTAGGACAGTTGTATAAGCTTTTTAGTATTGTTGATAAGCTCACGGTGTTGTTTCTTGGCCAGCTTTTCAGCGTCCTCCTTCCTCTTCTCCTCCGCCCGTCTCTCCCGCTCTACACGCTTCACAGCTTTAAGTTGAGCCTCACAATCGCGTGCTGCCTTCTTAATCTTGGCTTGCTTAGCTTTTTGAAGCTTTTTAAGCTCGGCTTGTTATTATTATAATACCTAATAATCGCGAGCTCGTTGTACACTCCTAGGCGACTACAGTTTAGCTCCCTTATAGTAAACCTTGTCCTTATTAAGCTAGAGAGTAAAGGACTGCTTTAGTCGCCTCTTCTTAATAGCTAGGGACTGCCTAAGGCCCCTAACCTCCTTATAGAGTATACTATTTTAAGCTATAATATAGTATAAGCTTCGTTAAAGCTTCTTAATATCTTTACTACCCTAATCTTTTACTGCACAGCATATAATTAATTTAAGCTTAAGCTAGTTATTACTAGAGAGAACTAACTAGCTGCTATTAGAATCTAAAGCCTCCTTAGTAAACTTCTTAAGTATAGCGTCTAAATTAGCTAGCTATATACTAGTAGCTTTAAAAGACCTTTTAATAAATAGAGGTTTAAATATAGAGCTCTAGGACCTCTAAAAGAGCAGGAAGAAGTCTCCTTTAGTTAAATTAAGTAACCTCTAGCTGTCTTAAAGGTATCTAGCTAACTAAGTTAAGTAAGCTATTATAAAGGGTTTAAATATCACTACATTAAGTAGTTAAAGCGTATAAGTAGCGTAAGGTAGAAATACAAATAAGAGGATCTTATTATTATAGCAATACTCAATAAACTCTATAGTTACATAGGATCCGTGGCCGTTAAGGAGTAGTAATCGATACCTACAGTAACCGTGCGCCAGATGAACACCGTCGCCAGTTGAACACCCCACCAACAACAACAACCCAACTTCAACGCGTTATAACTCAACCACCATAAATCCGATTCAAGAAGCGATTGCAGAAATCAAATCGCGCGATCCAAGAGAACAATTCTCGTACCAACAAATTGCTAAAAAGTACGGCGTCAACCGCGTTACGCTAATAAGACGGCACAAACACGAAACCGAGAACTATAGCATACGTGTTACACGGGGGGGTATGCTATACTTCTCTGGACCTGATCCGGGTTAGGGCAGGCGAGCTATGCGTATAGCTACGTGCGGTTTGTCTGGCGACTAAGTGGGATAGTAGGTATTCGGGGTAATGACAATCCAATTCTATAAATAATAGAATAACTAGCTTGCAATCTAGGTAAGAGATAAAACTATAAGAGTTAACCACAATAAGAGAAATAATAAAACCTTTCTATTCTTATATCCTTGTTGCTATATCCTGTGTCCTCCCTGGCTTCCCTGCCAAGCGGGAGGTTTAGGAGGACGCTGGCCTCCCTTCATGCAATGGCCTCCCGGAGGCCTTGTCTTGGCGGGATGCCAGTCACGTGATCCGCGTGCCCCACGCTGATCATTATCCTTCGTCTCGTGCGACAACTGGCCTCCAGCTTCGCTTTCCCTGACCAAAGGATTCGACCTACTGTTGTTTGTAACATTATCCTCCCTCTTAGGGTGATCGTCCTGATACCCTAGGTTATCGTTTTCCCGTGCCGAGGAGGTAGGTCGCATATATAGCGGCGGCATGCCCGCGCTAGTTTTGTTATTCCTAAGCCTTCCTAACCATGCCTAAAGCCTCCTCGTCCCGTCGCGTTCGTTCCTAAAACTCGACCTTCTAACGTCGGAGCCGTGCTGACCGTATAAGGGAGAAAGGTCTTAAAATAACGTTTCGCTGTAAGCGTTGCGAGGAAAAGAATCTTCGTTGTTTTGTGGACACTGCTACTGGCTGTTGTGCTGGTTGTATTTCTGTGAAGGCGGAGTGTAGTCTTTTTGTTTCTGAGGAAGAGTGGGAGAAGGTCGAGGCGGACAAGCGTCAAAAGCGCTTGGCCCTTCTTCGGGCTGAGGCCGAAGTTGCTCGCCTTCGTCTGGAGGTTGCTGAGACGGAGGCCTTGGAGCGGTCGTATGCTGATCGCGACCATGCCATCCTGAACCTCCAGGATCGTGCGCAAGAGGAGGCCGATGGGGGTTCTGCCCTGGGTACGGGCTTTCTTGACGAATTAACGCTACTTAAACTACCGACTAATCTGGGCTAGTTATAGGCTGACGTCTTTAATCCTTCTTCTAATTACTCCTTCCTTTTCGCGGATATAATTCTAATTCCTTTAGGAACTTCTAGTAGTACTCTTATACTAGTAACTTATAGTTTATTAGGTTTCCTTTAGTTTCCTAAGTGTTATAGCTCTTAGGCTATCCCTTCTACTTAACTAAGTACTTTTACTAACCTCTAAACTTTTATAGGTCCTTAACTTCTTTAACTTTATATTTGTTGTCTTTAAGCTCTATATCTATTACTAGCTTAGCGTTTAGAGGTGCTAGTTCTAGTAGTTTCTTATAGAAGACAGGGTAGATGCGTATACTTAGTAGTAACTAGAGTCTATAGTTTACTAGGCCTACTGCCTTTAGAACTTTAAATAGTCCTATTTAGAGGTTGTCTAATTTTCTATATAGCCTCTTAACTTTTAAATTTTATCTTAATAAGAGAACTTTGTCCCCCTTCTTAAAGGTTAGTCCTTTAATCCTTTGCTTATTCGCGCTCTAGGATGTCGTGAGATTCCTCTAAGCTATGTTCTTGCTTAGTTCTTCGTAGAGTTCTCGCATAAGGCGGGCTTTATCGTCCGCGCCTACTACGATACTTTCTATATCCTTCGGATCTCGATAAGTAACTGGCTTATATCCGTAGTTGGCGTAATACGGCGAGTGCTTCGTGGTCGCCAATCTCGTGCTGTTATAAGCTAATTATGCTATTAGTAAGAGTTTAACCTAGTTATCTTATAGCTTATTAGCATATATCTTTAGATACTGTTCTAGTATCTAGTTTATTTATTCTGTCTAGCTATCTATTTTAGGGTGAAAGCTAGTTAATAGCTTCTTTTTTATACCTAACCTTACTAGGAATATATCCTAATACTTAGACGTAAATAGTTTATTATAATTAGTAATAAACTCTTTAGGTATTCTGTGCTCTAACACTAGTGCTTTAGAGACCTCGTACGCGTATTCGTCTACTATAATAGTTTCTTTAGTAGGCACCAACTTTGCTCCCTTAGTTAATCGACACACGATTACTAGAATTATGTCGCAGAGTCGTCCTAATCCTGGTTCTAACAATTTCGGGAGCTTTACAATGAAGTCTATCGTTACGCTAGTCTATAGTCGTTCTGGCAGCTGTAAGGGTTGCAGCAGGCTATAGGGCTTATATCTCTTAGGCTTGTTCTGATGACATGCCAAACAGTTGCCTAGGATATTCTGCACCTGCGCTCGTAAGCGTGGTATGGCGAACACCTTTATTAGTCTCCTAACTATTTCTTCTATACCTGCATGTCTATACTCTGGGGACTTGTGTAGTTCCTTGATAAGATCGTTTCTTATGTGTGGCGGTATGTATGTCTATTCCTTGTCGGTCATACTTCGGTACTCTTTTATGTCGTTGTACAGGTCGTCGTGATCTGTATCGTCATGGTCTACTTCCCAGCTGGCTGCTCTCTGCTGCCACTGTTTCTGTAGCGTTTCTACCTGCTCGGCCACCTTGGCTACTCTAGCCAGTTCCGGCTGGTTGTACTTGAGACTGCCGTCGGGCATCTCCTTGAGCACAGCGTCATGTGGCTCTTTATGACCTTCCTCTCGTAGATCGGATCTTCGGCTCAGAGCGTCTGCTGCTCCATTGAGCGATCTGGCTCGGTGAGTGATCTTGAAGTCGAACTAAGAGAGTATCTTAGCCTATTAGACTTGTCTTCTATTAAGCTTTTTAGTTGTTATAAAGCTTATTAGGTTCTAGTAATTAGAAAATACTTTAATCTAGTCTAAGAGTCCTAATAGGTATACTTCCTATTATTTAAAGGCATTGACTACTCTAAGTAGTTCCTTATTGTAAATATTGTAGTTAAGTTCTACTCTAGAGAACTTCCTAGAATAGTAGAACACTGGTCTCTATTTCCTATCGTCGCACAGCTGTGATAATACAGCGCCGAGTGCGTAATCTGACGCGTTGGTCTCGACTCGCGTTTTTCGTCTAGGGTTGTACATTTCGAGTATAGGGGCCTCGAGGAATACCTACTTAATTTAATTAAAAACCTCTTAGTATTCCTTTTCCTATTTAAACTCTATTTTTTTTTTTATAATCTTTATAAGTAGTGTTATAATCTAAGAGTAGTTTCTAATAAACTTTCTATAAAAGTTTGCAAATCTTAGAAAAGATTATACGTTTTTAATTATTTTAGAAGTTAGCTATTTCTATATAGTTTAGATCTTCTTTAGATTTATTTTTATACCCTCTATTAAGATAATAAACTTTAGGAATTCTATTTCCTATATATAGAATTTATACTTCTTAGGTTATAAATATAACTTATAGTCCTTAAGCTTCTATAGTACCTTTTTTACGTATTCTACATATTCTTTAAGCGATCCCTTAGAATACACTAGTATATCGTCCAAGTACGCTGTCGCGAAGATGCCTAGATACTCGTAGAGTGCCTTGTTGATGACTGCTTAAAAGGTTGCCGGCGCGTTCGTTAATCCGAACAGCATAACTATATACTTGTATAGTCTATACTTTGTTTTAAAGGCAGTCTTCTACTCGTGTCTATTAGTAATTTAAATACAGTAAAATCTTTCCTAAATATTAAATTTTGTAAACTACTTAGCTTCTTAGAGTTAATCTATAAGCTCTGTTATTAGTAGTAAGAGGTAGCAATTCTTTATTATGTCGCTGTTCACCCTTCTATAATCTACGCAGAGCCGCCATTTTCCGTTAGCCTTTCTTACGAACAATATCGGAGAAGCTATAGGGCTACTGCTCTCGCGGATGAATTTCTTCTTCAGGTTCTTCCTAAGATACTCGCGCAACTCCGGCTCGTGCTTAGGCGCAATTAGATATATTAGTCCTAGGACGAGCTTAGCTCCTTCTTAGATATAGATCTCGTAATCCCACTCCTAGTAATCTACTAACTTAGTTACTTCTATTTTCTCGAATAGTTCTTAGAACTTATTCGTGTCGTACTCTTTTAGTACTTATAGTAGTACTAGTCCTTTCTTTGTAGTCGCGACCTACTGTACCCATATAACTCCTACTTTCTGAGGGTCCTTCTCGTAGATTTTGTCTATCTCACGAGGCGAGATCTTGCCAATCCTCCCTTTTCGGGTGAGCTCTGGACTGTCGGGCGTATCTCTTCTACGTACTCCGGCAACCCTACGCGCAGGTTCTCAGCCAAGTATCGTCTTCCGCTGCCAATTGATGGCCGGGTTGTGCTTAATTAACTAATTATAGCCGATTAATATGTCTTCTTCTCCGAGATCTATAATATTAATAGTCGTCTAGTCCCTAATTCCTGCTATATTTAGTGACACTAGTTAAGTCTCTAGTCTTATTACGCCGCCCCCATATTCTATAGGGCTATCGTCGGCTAATACCACTCGTACTGGCTGTTCCTTAGCCTGGTAGGGTATATTACATCTTTCCACTGCTCGTGACGAGATGATTGTCCATACAGCTCCGCTATCGACGAACGCTGTGAGTTTGTGTCCGTGTACTGAAACTTCCGTTCTCAACTTGAGATCATGCGGACTCGTGTTTCGTACATTGTAAAGGGTCGTTTTAGGACTGCCTACACCAGCGTGACCCTGTCCCTGGTGGCATCCTAGTTTTTTGGCTGCTTACCTTTCCTCTTCTAGGGAAAGTAGCCTGCGCCGTACTTGGCGTCGTAGTGAATGGTGCATCTATCATCGTAGCAGAAGCTCCAGTGAATGTTTTGGTGAGGAATCGATTCTGGTCTCTGGATTCGTGGCTTCGGTGCCTGCTTCCTTGCTTTGTGTATCGGGCAGTCTGCTGCCTCACAGATCTTTGATAATAGCGTGCCGTGGTGAGGGTCGTCTACCCTCCGAGCATTTTCTAATTGCTGTTAGTAGAAGGGGCATCTAAATCTGCAGTGCTTCTATAGAAGCTTCTAATAGGCTTCTTCCCTTTCTAGCTTGTAGAGGTGGTATCCTTTCTCTAGATAGAGTAATACGTGTAAGTGTAAGTAGGGTATATCCTTAGCGTACTATTTATCTTCCTTAGACTAGTTCCTATCCTTACTTACGTCTTTTTAGGCTTAGTTCTTTCTTTTAGCTTCTTAAGGTGTTTTACTTAGTTTAGGGAATTCTTTAATATCTTTAGTGATAAGTTCCTTAAAGTACAGTTGCTTTTTAAAAGCTTCTTATATCGCCTCCTCGGCTCCCTAGCTGGTAACGGCGATCTGTCCTTTGTAGCTGCATTCGTTGGCTAGGTGCGTATCCTATCCGCACACCTAATATTGCTGGTCCCGTAGGCGTTGCTGTGCCACTATTGCGGGTACCTTTAGATCGGTTGGCTGGACTTCGTCCTATGTCGTTATTTCCTGTGCTTCGACCGCTCGGGGGAGGAGCTTGTAGTTGGCGTTCTCTAATAGCCGGGCCTCCTTATACAGTTCCGTGTCGCTGACGTTGCTGTTAGTGAACTGTTCCCTAGGGTAGGGCGTGCCTTGTCTAATTATCCCGATCTTGACAGCTCCCTGTTTTCCCTTTTGGTCGTTTTCCGGGCAGTCTCTGCGGAAGTGCCCTTCCTTGCCGCATCGGAGACATGCTTTGTTGTTATAGCGCTTCTGGCGCTCTTCTTTAGAGAGTCTATCGTTGAACTTCTTCTTGGGCCTGCGATCCTTGGCTTGTACTTGGTCGGTCATGATCACGTCCCCTTCCTTATCTGTCTAGACGTTCTGGCGGAACCTTTTCGTGTTGGTAGGAGTAAGATTATCTCTTGTCTTCTGTTGCTGCCGTTCCCGTAGTCTGTTGTCGATGCGGGTAGCTAGTTCTACTAGTGCGTGTAGATCTGTTGGCTTATCGTGATGTACTAAGCTGTCCTTAATTGAGTCCTTTAGACTATTCTCGTATACTGTGCAGAGTACTGCGTTATTCTAGTTAATACGTGACTATAGCTGCTTAAACTTAGCAGTGTATTAAGATACTAACTTAATCTACTTTAGGCGAGTAATTACTTTCTTTGCCTAGTTCTAGGCGTCTACTTCCCTAAAGATACGTTCTAGTTCCTCCTTAAAGTTAGTCTAGCTTGTAAATAGGTGTTAGGTCTCTGCTCTAGTGCCTTCTATTATAGGGTTCTTGAGGTAATCCTCTATATATAGCTGTATCTAGCTAGCTGCCTTTCCTTTTATATATATGCTGGCTATAACGATCTTTCCTTAGTCGTCGGGTGCGCTGTTAAATTCGCAAAATAATTCTATATTTATAAGGAATAAGCGAAGTTTACTTCGGCTGCTATCGTACTTCTTAGGTAACTGTATCTTAGGCCTCAGTTATAGGCGTTTGTTAGGCGTAGCTATAACCTAAGCTATAAGCTAGTTCACTAGCCTTAGTAGCTTAGCTGTCTAGCTTACCTAAGCCTACAACTAGCGCTTAAAATTATTAATTGTCTCTGTCTAATTATCTTCTTCCTTATTAGACTCGTGATCCTCGAGCATTTCATCGTCGGCTGGAGGGGTGTTCCCGTTTGGGCCTGGCACCGCGGCTGGCACTGCTAGTGCTTGTCCTCTATTAGTTACTGCTGATATGATGGCTCCTGCTGATCTTCTCGAAGCGTCCTGTTGGTGAATACCTTCCACAGAGTCCGTAGGTGGTCAAAGTGTTACACGGGGGGGTATGCTATACTTCTCTGGACCTGATCTGGGTTAGGGCAGGCGAGCTATGCGTATAGCTACGTGCGGTTTGTCTAGCGACTAAGTGGGATAGTAGGTATTCAGGGTAATAACAATCTAATTCTATAAATAATAGAATAACTAGCTTACAATCTAGGTAAGAGATAAAACTATAAGAGTTAACTACAATAAGAGAAACAATAAAACCTTTCTATCCTTATATCCTCGTTGCTATATCCTGTGTCCTCTCTAGCTTCCCTACCAAGCGGGAGGTTTAGGAGAACGCTAGCCTCCCTTCATGCAATAGCCTCCCGGAGGCCTTGTCTTGGCGGGATGCCAGTCACGTGATCCGCGTGCCCCACGCTAATCATTATCCTTCGTCTCGTGCGACAACTGGCCTCCAGCTTCGCTTTCCCTGACCGAAGGATTCGACCTACTGTTGTTTGTAACAATACGCAACCAATCCCTCTACCTAGAACGCGAAGCTAAGCTTATACGATATATCAAAACGCTTACTAAACGACGTTTACTACCTATAAAAATAATAATATAATAGTTTACTAGTTAGTTAGCTAGCAAACTAGTCTCTAAAAGCTAGGTTAACTAGTATCTCTGCTAGCATCCCAACTATCTTATCTCTCGCTTAGGCAAAGCTATGGCCAAGGAGCGTATAAAAGCTAATTTAGGGGCTAAGTATAGCTTATATTTTAAGCTTTTACATAAAAAGATAGAGGAGTATAATATACAACCTATCTATATATTTAATATAGACAAAAAGAGGTTTCAACTTAGCCGGGTTAGTAATATAAAACGTATATTTAGCAGAAGACTATATAAGCAAAAAGGGGCAAGGTAAGCACTTAAAAATAGCTTAACTAAGTAGATAACAGTTATAGCTTATATTTATTTAGATAGTATAGCTTTAAGTCTAACTCTTATCTTCTAGAGAGCTAATAGAGCTATTTAATTAAGCTAGGTTAACGCTATATAAGTAGAAGAACACTTAGTATTTACTACGTTATTACCTTCTAGCTAGACTAATAATAATATTAGGTTAGCTTAGCTTAAGGGGGTATTTAAACGAGAGACTAGACGATACGCTTTAACTAAGTATCGATTATTAATCCTTAACAGCTACAGATTCTATATAACTATCGACTTTATTAAGTATTGCCACAATAATAAGATTATCTTATTTGTATTTCCACCTTACGCTACCTATACGCTTCAACTACTTAATATAGTAATATTTAAACCTCTAGCAATAGCTTACTTAACTTAGTTATCTAGATACCTATAAGATAGCTAGAGGTTACTTAATTTAACTAAAGGAGACTTTTTTCTACTCTTCTAGAAGTCCTAGACCTCTATATTTAGGCCTTAACTTATTAAAAAGTCTTTTAAAGCTACTAGTATATAGCTAGCGAACCTAGACGTTATACTTAAGAGGTTTACTAAGAGGGCTTTAAATTCTAAAAGTAGCTAGTTAGTCCTCTTTAGAGATAATTAGCTTAAGCTTAAATTAATTATACGCCGTAAGGTAAAGAATTAGAGTAGTAGGGACGTTAAGAAGCTTTAATAAAGCTTATACTATATCTTAGCTTAAAACAGTATACTTTATAAGGAGATTAGGGGCCTTAGGCAGTCCCTAGCTATTAAGGAGAGATAACTAAAGTAGTCCTTCACCCTCTAGCTTAATAAGGACAAGGTTTACTATAGGGGAGCCAAAATATAGTCGCCTAGGAGTGTACAACGAGCTCGCGATTGTCGGGCATCACAATAATAACAAGCCGAGCTTGAAAAGCTTCAAAAAGCCAAGCAAGCCGAGATTAAGAAGGCAGCACGCGATTGTGATCTTCAACTCAAAGCTGCGAAGCGTGTTGAGCGGGAGAAGGGTTGGGAGGAGACCAGAAAGCGGAAGGCCGCAGAGAAGGCTGAAAAAGAGCATTGTAGAAGCCTCCGCGACGCTGCTAAAGCTATACAATTGCCCCAATCGGGTAAGCGCAAAGCTTCAAAACCTCATAAGCCAGCTACAAAGCGTTAAAAGCGTGGTAGTGTTACTCCAGCTATGATAGGAGCCGCAAGGGGTGCACCAGCTGTTCTACCGCGTAGTCGCCGTGATCGCGTAATAACGCCCTCCAAAAAAAAATCCGAATAAGCCAAAACTTTCGCAGGCCTATATATAGTATAATCCTAGCTTTGCGCAATTTTATTACGATTTATAGTGGCTCTACAACCTCATCTTTTTGATTATATTGTTGTTGGTGGGGTGTTCAACTGGCGACGGTGTTCATCTGGCGCACGGTTACTGTAGTTAAAGCGTATTGTCTAGTCTCCCGTTTAAACACCCCCTTAAGCTAAGCTAACCTAATATTATTATTGCTCTAGCTAGAGGGTAATAATATAGTAAATACTAAGTATTTTTCTACTTATATAGTATTAACCTAGCTTAATTAAATAGCTCTATTAGCTCCCTAGAAGATAAGAGTTAGACTTAAAACTTTGCTATCTAAATAAATATAAGCTATTACTATTATCTGCTCGCTTAAGCTATCTTTAAGTGCTTACTTTACCCCTTTTTACTTATAGAGTCTCTTATTAAATATATATTTTATATTACTAACCTAGCTAAGTTAAAATCTCTTTTTGTCTATATTAAATATATATATTAGTTATATATTATACTCCTTTATCTTTTTATGTAAAAGCTTAAAATACAAGTTATACTTAGCTCCTAAATTAGCTTTAGTTCGCTCCTTAGCTATAGCTTTACCTAAGCGAGAGATAAGATAGTTAGGATAATAGTAGAGGAACTGGGAAACCTAGCTTTTAGAGACTAGTTTACTAGCTAACTTACTAGTAAACTATTATACTATTATTCTTATAGGTGGTAAACGTCGTTTAGTAAGCGTTTTAATATATTGTATAAGCTTAGCTTCGCGTTATAGATAGAGAGATTAGTTGCGTACGCTATAGTCCTCGTTTTAGTATTTGTGTCGTCTTATTAGCGTCGTTCGTGTTACGCTATACTTTTTAGCAATTTGTTAGTACGAGAATTGTTCTCCTAGATCGCGCGATTCGATTTCTGCAATCGCTTCTTAAATCGGATCTATAATAGTTGAGTTATGACGCGTTGAAGTTTTGTTGTTGTGGTGGTGGGGGTGTGCAACTGGCGACCATGTGCATCTGGCGCACGGATACTGTAGGCCTAGCGCCTTTCAGCTCCTTCATATTGCAGCTTCCATAGCCCCACCAATACAACAAGTTCGCTCACCACAACCATCTCCCATCACTTTTTGTCACGGTTTGGGGTCTCTACTGCTTCTGCTCTTCACCTCCTCGCGCTTACTCATCTCAGTGAGCTACGCCTATCTAGGCTAGCCTTGCTGACGGTCACTACCTACATAAACTTTCCATAGCATCCGCAATACAACCTCAGTTCAATCCTTTAATTCTTCCCGCACTGCTTGCACTAACCTAGACACTTTTCCATTAGAGAGGAGGTGGGGAAGTGCGCCCGTTGGGACGCTAGTGGTTAATAACCGTGCACCTAGCTGTAAAAACAATGCTAGTACCTGTCAATAACCTTTCTATGATAATCACCACCTGGCCGCCATAATGGTATGTCAATTACGCCAATAACGGTACGCTTCCTAGCTGCACTCACCGTACTCCAAGTATAATTCTGTATTATGTCCAGGCAACAAGCTTGTTGCAGGGTGAGATCGAGTCTCGAGCCGATACTCGGACTTGATTGTACATCACGTGACAAATTGCTTCCCCACTAAAGATCTTACAAGCCCGATCATTGGCTCTACATCTTTGTCTGCCACCTATCAGCTTATTGGAGGGCTATATTGCAAAAGTATGCATGAAGTACATGGGGATCTTGGACAACTCTGCGATAGGCTGCCCTTTGTATTGCTCGCATGGCCAGCGATGCAACTGGGTATGGATGGAGGACAGCATGCAGACGCGTCCCCATTGTTATGCGAGTACATTGCCATCTTACCTTCCGTCAAGGGATGCGCAAAGGGATGTGTCAGGGCTCCTTCGGGTGATGCTGTACGTACCTACGTCCAACCAGCACTACCACGCGACTTGTGGCCATCCTTTTCATGCCCCTCCTGTAGATGCTTCTCTCTTGCACCCGTCTGCTAATACCTTCATGTTCTTTTAGATGTAATGCGTAAAAATCTACACGTAGCGCTCAGTGCCAATTTCCTTGCCTCGGATGAAAGCAGTGTTGCGTATCCTGACCATTACCGCCAGTGTCCCTTTTCTGGAACTGTACCTGTCGATCGGCCCTGCATCAAAGGGGGCTGCTTTGTAAGTGTTACAACAGCCAACGTTGTTTGGGCTTTAGCGTTCGCAAGCTCTACCCGATTCGGGTTCAGTTGCGAGGACCCATGTTCGCGGCGCGCAATATCCCAACACTCTATCTCCCACCAAAGGCACAGAGGTTCTATATAGTAAATACCACCCCACACAGCGGACAAGCGGTGCTCCGGGTAGACTATTGCAAGACCTTGCTGCCAGACTCTCGTGCTGCCGTCGGTGCTTCACCCAACATAGCCGCGCCTGCCAGACAAGGTCGATTCATCATTGTATCACTGTCAGAAATTGTGAGCCACATAGAATTTCCCTCCCCCTATTCATACGTCCCGCATCTAACTCGGAACCAGACTACGCGCCGCATGTAGCTCGACGCTGCTCGCTGCAACTATCCATTCTCCATCCGTCTCCTTCAACCTTCAGCCCAGCAGTCCTGATATCCTCCCCACCATGGCCATCGATCCGTGGGCCGGCTGCAACTTTGACATTGACCCCAATGTGCTATGCACTCTGTCAACCTGCTGTCTCGCTCAATCGTCCTTTCTCTACATCCCCACGTGGGGCGGAAACCTCTTCTTCACCATCTACTTTGCCGTCCTGTGCCTTCCGCAGTTATGGCTTGGCATCCGATATCGCCAGTCGGGCTTCGCAATTGGCATGCTGATTGGGCTCATCCTTGAGGCCGTCGGCTACGCTGGTCGCTTGATGCTACACATTGATCCCTTCAATTCCAACGCTTTCCTCATGTAAGTCTCGAAATTCTCCGATCTGCTTCTACCGCCGGATGCATCCCATGCTAACGCGTGAACGTCTCAGTTATCTCATCTGCCTGACTATTGCCCCTGTTTTCATTACCGCCAGCATTTACCTCTCCATCGGGCGCATCATCGTTTTGTACGGCCAGCATCTGTCCTACTTCAAGCCGCGGACCATTGCACTGACCTTCATGACCTCCGATTTCATCTCGCTAGTGCTCCAGGCCGCAGGAGGCGCCATCGCGGACACGTCCGAAGGTGATGCCAGGCAGACTGGCACGAACATCATGGTGGCCGGTTTGTTCCTGCAAGCCTTCTCATTGACCGTGTTCCTGCTGTATCTGGCCTATTATTATCGGCAATGCCGGAGCGGCGGCGTCCTGGATATGAACCCGGCAAAAACGGTGTGCCGCAGTCGCGGGCTCTTCAAAGTGTTCCTGTTCAGCTTGGTGCTCGCCACCGTGGCCATCCTCGCACGGTCCATTTTCCGTGTCGCCGAGCTGTGGCAGGGCTTCTCCGGCCAACTGTGGAACGACGAGGTCGACTTCATGGTGCTTGACGGAGCCATGATTAGTCTGGCCGTGCTTTTGCTGACCGTCTTCCACCCTGGTCCCGCCTTTGGCGACCAGTGGCACGCCGCGAACTGGTCACTTCGATCCAAGCCCCACAACGACCCCAAACCCGTCTCCGAGTCCAAGCACAGGCGAAGGCGGCCCTCGCACAGCCGACGCCGTAGCTCGCGCAGCCGACACCGTAGCTCGCAAACGTCCCGGGCTTAAGTGAAGCCCCCTTCTCGAAGATGGGCCTGAGCACCAAATCAAGCTGCATTGCACGCGCATGGACGACGATTTGGATGCGTGCACAAGCCGGGATGATGAGGTAGGAAGCGCAAATTGCTGTTTCTTCATCTCTTTGATAAGAGGGTCAGACAAGGGGGAGGTAGTGGGACTAGCCCTCCACGAAGGTCCTGGCTCCAACAGTACGCGAAATGTTTCATTGAGTGGCATCAATCCCAAGAAGAGTTGGAAGAATTTATTGGATGGTAACAGTGCATTCCTCGGCGACAGAGCAATTCAACAGGTTTGTTGTTTTGACTCGATAGGATGTTACCAAGCCTGCATCTACCTTATGTTGTTTTCCTCTCTGCACCTACACCTATCTTTTGAACAAATTGTACACACTAACGCATGTTTCTCTCCCCCCCC
>JARBXR010000238.1:0-23862 GCA_029100535.1 Stemphylium beticola | reverse complement strand
AGCAGATGGATAGCGTACGGAAGTGGGTGAGGTATAAGAAGGAGATTCAGGTGTGCTGGAAGTGCGGGGTGCTAGAGCATCTATGTATACAGGAGAAAGAGAGAGAGAAAAGGCAAAGCTGTGTTTGGAGCTATACAGTACTAGGGATACTATGTGGGCTACGAGAGGCTGGGCGAGCTAAGAGACAGCTAGGCGGAGAGGAGGCATATAGAGAGACAGTGCTAGGGCGGGCAGGATATAGAGAGAGAGTGATAGAAGAGAGCAGTAGAGAGAGTATAGATAAAGTGTTGGCCAGCAGGGCTAGAGTGTCTGTGCGTTAGCCCGACACTATTATTGGATCTTCTAGCACCTTCTACTACCTTCGATTACCTTCACTACTCCACTGCTTACGTATACCTCATGTATATAAACATCCATCTCTACTACATAGAATAATCAACGAGTCCTCTCCTTTCTGTCCTCCGCCCACAGCTGGCGTAGTGAACCAATAGATCTATCTATCTAGCCACCTACTATCCGAAATCCCCTATCTAACTCGATATAACGACCCCATATACCGAACACACACAATAGAGCGATAGCGAGGTACCAATTAAGGAACCTCGCTATCTACGTACACCGAACGACCCCCACCAACTCGATATACCGACCCCCTATACCGAACGCGAAGACAGCCTTTGCTCGCTGCGACACCATACCCAAACGCTTAGACAGCCACTGCTCGCTGTAGCACCCCATCCGAACGCTTAGACAGCCATTGCTCGCTGTAGCACCCCATCGAAACGCCAACACAGCCTTGGTCCGCTGTGGCACCCCATCCGAACGCCAACACAGCCTTGCTCGCTGCGGCACCATACTAAAACGACAGTCACTTATTAAGACTACCCATTGAACGAGAGAGTTACTTATTAAAACTACCCATTGAACGAGAGAGTTACTTATTAAAACTTGAGAGGAAGACTCATAAAAAGTGAACAAGAGAGTTACTTACAAAAACTAGAGAGGGTTACTCTATAAAACTAAATACTTGAAACTTTGCCTTTTCCCCTAAAAAGAGCCCGCTGGAGGATAGCCTAGCTGTCTAACATCTCTTTCTGTCACCAACCTGCTCTTTAGCACCCGCGCCTGCTGTGACTACTAGCTACTATAGTTAGCCACTAGCAGGAGCACGCCCAAACGCCACAAACACCGTACACCCCTATTGCAACAAAAACTGTATCTAAAAAACACTACATAGAACGGCCTACGGCCCAGTCCTGCATAGCCTTCGGCTGAAAAAGGACTTTAATGGAAACATAACATAACATAACATAGCGGTCGGAGTACAAGTTGAATTTGATCTGTCCCATCCTGTGTCATACGCAGCGATACTGTTCTGGTGCTACTGCTGAAGGAGTGTTTCCGCGACGAAAAGCTTTGTTGAGATACTAAGCCTTTGCAACTAGTTATAACAAGTATTTTCGCACATTAGGTAAAGTTATTGCAATCTTCTGGGAGCATAGAAGCTGAGTTACGAATGTTCGACGATGCGGAACTTAAGAAAGCAACTAGATGACTTGTAAATTATGTCGCATAAGTGTACCGACTGTCTAGACATGAGCCCAGCCATTCTTACTAAGTACCTGCATTTCGTTGACAAGGCAGATCTCTCTAGGTTCCTCGTTTTCTTTGCTCACACTTCTCCACCTTGCAACTAGTCTTGACACCTCCTATTCTTTTAGCGAAGGTGAAGTTAACTATCGACGGATGCGATTTCCCCACAGAGCCTTGAATAGAGTCTTTCCTCGCGAACTGGAAAATCATGTGCTCAGGAAGCAGCCACTGAGACACAGCACCTTGTCGGAACATGTGCTATCCTTGCCCTCTTGTTGGTTTTTTCTGGCATATGGGGTTTTCCAGCACACGAGAAGGGACTTTACCTACCAAGAGGAAAGCAGCAATCCTTGCAGATGTACAACATCGTATGCCTCCCCATTGTACCCTACACGCATCTGCGGATTTACGTACGTTCGTTTGTCGACACGAAGTGGATTGTCTGTGTGTACTACGCAACATTCAGACCCTTCAAGATGCGAAGCCGCAAGAGAGTCCGGAATGCCACGAAATTGCAGTGAGGGGCTGGAAGCAAAAGGCCCAGCAGAAATTGCAGCTTTGTGGGAACGCAACGAGTTAGCCACTAACAGGAAGATATATAAGAGGACGACGCTTTAGATGGTAGAAACCATTAGCAGTATCTAGACTCATCTATGCCGTCCAACAACTAGTCACGGGCACTGGGTGATTTCTCAACATCGCTTCTCGGGACTCCCTGGCTCGGAAGTACGGTCACGTCTGCATAGTATCTAGGGGGACACAGGGAAGTATGCATTGACACATTTGGCCGTCTCCATATGCTCTTACTTAGTAACGTCGATCCCTGTACAGCAAGAAACCCGCCATGCCGAGAAATCAGTTAAATCGCGAATTTACTCTATTCCCATAGTAACGTACATAGGAGACCAATCTCATGATAGCATTGAATTACCCAGAACAGCGTTGTATGACGGTGAGAGAAGACATGTTGCAGGTCGTCTGTGCGATCTTTGCGATCTTATTGGTCATTCTCGGCATAGTGGGTTTTCTCGCTGTACAGGGATCGATTTTATACAATGCTTCTCGAGTCGCTGTGTAATTCGAAGAGCACGGGCATAGCGCGCTTTGATATCGTGAGTCGTGATACAACTCGGTATGATGCTATGCATCCGTGCGGGTCACACCAAAGCCTGTATTCAGCCATCGCACGTCTTGGAATTATGTCTGAATGAGTACAAAGATTGTGAACGGTCTGTAGGCATCGGGCTCAGCCCGTTACAAAGATCTTTCCCATATTGTGTTGATCGCGCCAGACCTTGTATGTCGTCGCAAAGAGGCTTGTGTGTGAACCATGCAGTCACTCTTCTCTGGACCTGCAGATTGCGCGGCACAGCTGCTTGCAGAGGCTACACTACGGCGTTTACGGAAGGTGAGCGAAGCAAGCGCGGTTCGCTTGTTGCAGATGCCGGGAACCCACCCGTCCAATTCAGAAGCGTAAGCCGCTGACTGCCAAGCAGACGCGCCACTGCGGCACAGTTCTAGTTACACTGATTCGCATATTTGGCTTCCGCGTTTTGCAAGACGGAAGATACTCACATGACAAGGGTCCCCAGTATAGTGAACAAAGACTTTGCCTAGAAGAGCAATTAGCACCACGCTAGTTATATCGTGTACGCGTCCTGAGTAGTCTGATCGTTTGTCTTGTTCTCTTTCTGGCAAGCCCTTAGCCCGAGTCAGCAAGGACCCCTGTCAGAAATATATTCTGATCTGTTGCAAAACCGGAAGCCGAATATGCAAATCAGTGTATCACAGCTCTGCACTGAGCGGACGGATCCTGCAAGGTGCTTACGGTCGTCATAAGATCACGTCGCAATCAGGCTCGCTTGCAGTGCGGAACAGTCTCAGCAGCCTCGCTACAGTGTTTCCACTGCATGTACTTGGCTGACCGAACCTTCAATAATCCCGCTCGCTAGCCTAAAATATCACGGCAATTAGTTCATTCTAAGCGGCTCCAGTAAGTTCATCTATTCATCTACTGTAGCACGATGTTGCCGTGACCATAACTACCCTTGATAGAGAGCTGTCACCTTAGCGGAATGCTGGAAGTATCCATATCGCAGCGAATCCAGATGAAGGTATTCTTCCATTAAGCAATGCAGGGGCCCTTATAAGCTGATTATTTCGCGAAATGCGTAGGCTGCGCTCTCGAAGAGCATCGTTCAATCAAGCTGTCGACAGCTGGAGTCATGTTTATGGGCACGCCGCACCAAGGCGGCAGCGGCGTTGCGTTCGGCAAGCTCATGGTCAACGTAGCATCAGTATTCGTGGCGGCCGATAATCGGCTGCTGCAGCATCTGGAGCGGGACTCGGAGTGGCTCCAGCATCAGCTTGGGCAGTACGGGCCGATTAGCGGGGACTTTGTGACCAAGTTTGCGTATGAGGAGTATGAAACGCCAACGGTGTTTGGGCATTCGATTCTGGTTAGTTGTAACAAAGTAGTTACGTGTAGCGGTTCCCAGCTAACATCTAGTAGGTTGTTCCCCGAGCGTCAGCTGTAGTACCAGGTGCCGCGAACGGCGAGCCAATTGCCATACATGCGGACCACAACAACATGGTCAAGTTCGGGTCGAAGCTAGATCCCGGATACAAAACAGTGTCAGGCCACCTGTGGGTAATGGCTGCGGGTGTGGGCGACGTCATTGGTGGACGGTGGGATATGGAAGGCAAATTGGACACAGGTAAGTAGAGTCCGGCCAGCAAGTACGTAGATAGAAAGACTTGTAGTAACGATAAATTATCTGCAGTTCGCTCTAACGGAACCTTTGAGTCGTTCAACGTCCAGTCCAGTGTTTTGGACGTTTCACACGTTGAATGCTTCGTTGGCCGGGACAAGGAACTAGACGAAATCTCTAAAGAGCTTCAGTATGATGGCTCACGCAAGATGGTAGTCGTGCATGGCCTTGGTGGGATGGGCAAGACTCAGCTCGCATTGGCCTATGCGAAGCAATACAGAGATGAGTACTCGGCGGTGTTCTGGGTAAACAGCAAAGATGTGGATACGCTGAAGCAAAGCTACGTTGCTGCCGCGAAACACATTTTTCGGGACCATCCATCACTAGTCCACTTAAAGGCCATTGCTGAAGGCGCCAAACTTGACGAAGTGGTGGAGGCAGTCAAGCAATGGCTGAGCAGCGCTCGGAATATTCGATGGCTGATCATCTACGACAATTACGACACGCTGAAGCTGCCAGGAGGCAATAAAGTAGGAGCTTTCGATATCCGACCCTTCCTTCCCGAAGCCAACCACGGAGCCATACTGATCACGACGCGATCTTCTCAGCTGAGATTGGGTCATACTATCGCGTTGAAGAAGCTGCAGAACATCAACCATAGCCTAGAGATACTGGCGCACGCGTCAGGACGAAGCGGGCTAACTAGTGGTATGCGTCTATCTCTAAATCATTATGTTATAGCTGCTGATTGTATATTAAGACCCTGCTGCTCATACGCTCGCCTGCGAATTGGATGGTCTGCCACTTGCTCTTGCTACAGCTGGCGCCTACCTCTACCAGGTGTCGACTAGTCTTACGGACTATCTTCAGCTGTATAAGGTATCATGGCTTCGGCTGCAGCAAAAGACGCCGCAGCTGCTTTCGTACGAAGACCGGGCGCTGTATTCGACGTGGGATATCTCACTTGACCGTATCAAGCAGCAAAGCTGGCATGCAGTTAGACTCCTTCAGCTATGGGCGTATTTCGACAATCAAGATGTCTGGTTTGAGCTCCTGCAGGGAGGCCGACAAGACAGTCCAAAGTGGTTTTTAGAACTGACAGAGGACCAGCTCAACTTCGACGAGGCGGTAAGAGTGCTCTGCGATCATGCTCTCATTGAGGCAGATCCCCCATTAAGCCATAATGGCGTAGAATCGCGGGGATATAGCATGCACAGCTGCGTGCACTCGTGGACGATTCATATAGTGAACCAAAAATGGGATGCTGAGATGGGTAGCCTCGCACTAGAATGCGTGGGCAGACACATGCCAGACGCAAACCAGTATAGCTCTTTAGTCACTGAGCGGCGACAGATGCGACACACTGAAAGAAGTTGGGGATTTATAGTAGATGGCAGTGTAGACAGTAGTGGTAGAGAACATCACTTGCACCGCTTTGGGAACGTGTTTGCAAAACACGGACAGTTTAACAAGGCGGAGAGGATGTACCAGCAGGCGCTGCAAGGCTTTGAGAAGTTATGGGGACTAGAGCACACATCAACACTCGACACGGTCAGCAACTTGGGCAACCTCTATGCGGACCTAGGACGGCTCGACGAGGCGGAGAAGATGTACCAGCGGGCGCTGCAAGGCAAAGAGAAGGCATGGGGATTAGAGCACACATCAACACTCGACACGGTTAACTACTTGGGCAACCTCTATGCGGACCTAGGACGGCTCGACGAGGCAGAGAAGATGTACCAGCGGGCGCTGCAAGGCAAAGAGAAGGCATGGGGACTAGAGCACACATCAACACTCGAGACACTTAACAACTTGGGCAACCTCTATGCGGACCTAGGACAGCTCGACGAGGCGGAGAAGATGTACCAGCGGGCGCTGCAAGGCAAAGAGAAGGCATGAGGATTAGAGCACATATCAACACTCACCACAGTTAATAACTTAGGCCGTCTCTATGCGGACCTAGGACGGCTTAACGAGGCGGAGAAGATGTACCAGCGGGCGCTGCAAGGCAAAGAGAAGGCATGGGGACTAGGGCACACATCAACACTTAACACTGTTAACAACTTGGGCAACCTCTACATGGACCTAGGACGGCTTGACGAGGCGGAGAAGATGTATCAACGAGCTTTCAATGGTTTTGAGATACGCCCTTTGTCGCGGAGAAGAGCGTTTGAGTTCAGACTCTCAGAATTGGGATCGGAGCCACCTCGGCAGCTGGATTATTCGGTCAACATTGAATATTTCTGCAGCCTTCCGACACGAAAGAGAAAGAATTTGCTTTTGTCCAGAGGAATCAATTGCCGCAAACACTTCCAAAATCGGTTCACTGGTAGTGGACATATCGCGTCGTGAATTTGGCGATATTTTCGTGTTCGAGTGGTTGAGTGGCTCGGGTGCTGAAGCCCCTCGGTACGGAGATTAATGCCGACGCTCAGATCTTGGTAGGGGTATAAAACCCGATCGTTCTGTCTGATCATCCTTTAGTAGTAATCTGATCAATTCACTTATTTGCACTTGATCCTAAGGTCTCCCAGCTTCCTTGCCTTGGCTATGAACACGAGCGACGTCGTAGGCTGCGTCGTGTTCTTGCTAGATGGTCAAGGTCGTAATAT
This sequence comes from Stemphylium beticola, assembly GCA_029100535.1. Classification (NCBI taxonomy): domain Eukaryota; kingdom Fungi; phylum Ascomycota; class Dothideomycetes; order Pleosporales; family Pleosporaceae; genus Stemphylium; species Stemphylium beticola. Next base: position 16,946 of record JARBXR010000238.1, on the reverse strand, counting down.
AGCACAGGAACTGTAGATCTTCTTTTAAGTATTAGTTTTTCTAAAGCAGAAACAGATTTCGTTGTGTATCGTGCATCTAATTTTTTTAATCATCAGATGTATGTCGGATAAAGAATGAGGGAGAAGGTTTTCTAATTAAGAGAGCTCGGCAGAGCGATTATATACAATGACTCGTAGACTAGCAAATAGGACTAGGTTGGGTCAAGGTTAGGTCAGGGCTAGGTTAACTAAATAGGAAGGTACTAGGCTAATTTAGGCGTAGTACCTGTTACAGATAACAGCAGGTCGAATCCTTCGGTCAGGGAAAGCGAAGCTGGAGGCCAGCTGTCGCACAAAACGAAGGATAATGATCAGCGAGGGGCACGCAGATCACGTGACGTGCCATCCCGCCAAGGCTCGCCATCCGGGATGGCGGAGAACTACAGGATGACAGCACACGGATCACGTGATGTGCCGTCCCGCCAAGGCCTGCCATCCGGGATGGCAGAGGACCTTGGGATGGCAGGACATCCCAACCATCCCTAGGGAATGGGATGGACGGGATGGCAGGACATCCCAACCATCCCTAGGGAATGGGATGGACGGGATGGCAGGACATCCCAACCATCCCTAGGGAATGGGATGGACGGGATGGCAATAGACTCAGCGATGAGGATATAAGGATGGAAAGGTTTCATTGTTTCTCTCGTTGTGGTCAACTCTCATAGTTACATCTCTTACCCAGATTGCCAACTAGTTATTCTATCGCTTATATAGAATTGAATTGTCTTTACCCGAATACCTACTATCCCACTTAGTCGCCAGACAACTCTACGGGCCTACCGCCTTACAATACCTCGCCTGCCTTAGTACGGACCAGGACTTAGAGAAGTATCGCCGAACCCCGTGTAACAGTACCTTCCTGTCAGATAGCAGGTGTTGCTGTCAGAAAGAAGGCTATCCAGCAGGCAGTTTTAGTATCGGTGTCGATTACAGCCATGTCGGCCAACCCGCCTCGATCCTACTTCGGCCTTACTTGCACGAGAGCATATACATCGTGATAGCACTATTATTAATAAACACACAATAAACAATTATCAATTCTATAATATATCTTATCTAATCTAATAATTAAGAGTCTTACTACCTCTATAATAAGCGATAAACTACTAAAATAGTAGTAAATTAGAGTTAGAGAGACGCGATAGTTATTCTTACTAATTTAAGTAATTAGATCTCTTAGTACCGCTAACTTAAGCTAAAGTGCTAATTATAGAATATCTAGCCTTTAGCAGACCCTAAAGGAGTATAACTCTAACGCATATAACTAGAGATCCTACTACCTCTAGATATCTCGCAATATAAACCTTTAATAAACACGAGCAATCTCTCAACTAGATTATCACATACTGTTAGAGCTAGGAGGAGTAGCGCACGGGGAGCAGCGCAGGACACGATAGACACGTCAATAACTGCCTCACAAAACCCTGTAATACTAACGCGAATATCAGATCTCTCAGACAAGGGACAAAAGGCATACAAGAAGGATCGCGAAGACTATAAGCTCCGCCTCAAATTATACAAGATACTTAAAAAGGACTATTAAGAAAAGAATAATAGAATCTTAAAGACAGTCGAACACATCCTTATAACCGTAACACCTTATCTACAACTTAGTTACTGCGCAGAAAATAGAACGCTGCGCGAATAGATAACCTCCCTCCAAGACACAGTCGGAGTGGACGTAGATGAAGAAAGGGCGCGAGTACGAGAGAGATACCACGCTGCACTCAGGCTAATGCGAATAACCGCAAATTAGGAGACATAGCTAAGCAAATATAATTAGGCAGCAACTTAAGCTAAGACCCTTAAGGTAGCTAAAGTTATATAAATATAAATTATAATAGACGACTTCCTAAGCTCTATATTAAAAGTAGTATTAACCTAGACTATAGAGTTTTAAGGGCTAAGATACGATAAGAAAGCTATAAATAAGAAAAGAATAATAAAACTCTTCCGCGAGTTTATGAGCCTTTATTATCTATCAAGAGAGAAGCCAAAGAGCGCCTTCGCGGTAGGAGACTCATACGCGGCGAGCGGTGAATCCGACTCGAACACACAGAGGGACGCCTCCAGTGTGGAAACAAGAGCGCCATCCAACAACAAAAATCAAGGCCGGGGAAACCCTAGGCCATTAAACAAGCGAAAGATAGATAGTTAGAGTACTAAAACCAAGCAGTTCCTAGAGAGGAATACAGCGACAGCTAGAGACATATGTCCTGCCTGTGAACAGCGTCACAAGATATCTGACTGCTACTATGTAAATACAGCTAAGGCACCTAAGTAGTTTAAGCTAAATTAAGGCGTTATAAAACTAGTATAGTATAAACTTATATATAACACCAACTTACAAAGAATAGTATAAGAAACAAACCTAGGAACAAAGCAGCCACGCCTAACTACGGCATCACGCTCAATTACACCCTATATTAAGACATCTCAAACTCCAGACCACACCATTGATTGACTAGATGGGCGCGCGATCGCAAGACTGGAAGAGAGCACGATAGAAGCGGCATTAAGCGCAAGCCAACAAGGATATCCATTAAAGGATGCATTTATCCTGGACTCCGGCTCGACTACGCACATCTGCAATAATCTCTCAAGGCTTAAGGACGTACGCCTACTAGTAATAAGAGATTATATCTAGGCTAGAAATACAAGAGTCTAGATACGAGGATACGGAAATATTCTTGTGACAACTAAAGGTACACAAGGAGAACACACCCTCCGCTTAGACAATGTAGCATAGTGTCTAGATTTCCTCTATAGCCTAATATCGTTTAGTCTACTTAGAAGACAAGGCATATAGTGGGAAAACAGAGAAGACCTAACTAGCCTTCGACAATAGGACGGATCAATCATTGCTACCCTATCAGAACAACACGGCCAATGGGTCGTTGGGAGCCCAGCAGAGCCAGCTGCAGCCTTCCATGTGCGTATGAATCGAGCCAAACGACGATCGCAGAGGGCGACAGCAATGCTGTGGCACAAGCGCCTTGGCCACCCTGGACCTTCAGCTATTGAACACCTCGTACAACAATCTGAGGGGGTGAAGATCATAGGCATTACTATAGTGCAATGCGATGCATGCGGCAGATCGAAATCGAAGCGCCAAATACGTAGAGCTCTAAGGTTAAATGACGAAGGCCCTGGTGAGAGGATTGCCATCGACTTCTATGAATATGAAGCGGGCAGCGTTACAAAAGAAAAGAGTTAAATGCTAATTACCTACCAATACTCCCGATATATTTAGGACTTCTACTTTAAAGATAATAGGCTAGTACGCTTAATTATTTACCTACTAGGCCTCTTCGTCTAATTTATAAAGAAATAATTCAACATTATAGTTAAGATTATTAAGACAGATAATAAAATTATTACAGTTAAGTAAGAAGTTAAGAGATAGTGCACGTCCCTATTAATCAGAATCGAGCCTTCCGCTCTAGATACACAAGCACAGAATGGAGGAGCTGAACGCTTAGGGGGTGTGATAAAAGAGAAGGCACGCGCAATTCGACTAGATGCGAATCTTCTATGGGAACTCTGGCCAGAAATCACCAGAGCGGTAGTATACCTATACAATCGAACCCTAAATTATCTAAACAAGTGGAAATCGCCTTACGAAATATTCTTTACGCGCGCAGCTGCTATAAATAGCATAGTCACAGGACCCTAAAGACTAAATTAAGCTTATCTAAGAGTATATAGGTGTAAAGCCTTCGCAATAATAGATAATACCTACTAAGAAAAGTCTAGGCTACAAAGGCTAGACCTAAAAGCCTAGATCAGGTATCTTATAGGATATTAGTTAACTAATATCTACTACATTTAGGTCTTATCTATAGCTAAAGTAATTAGCACCTATAATATAGTGTTTAACAAAGAAGCAGTCTTTAATAGCAAAACTAAGGACCTAATAGACAACCTAATGTATAACACCTTAGAGGAAATTGCGACTTAGGTAAAGATAATTAAACTCCTAGGTACTTAGAGCTAACAACCAGAAACGGAAACATTCTACGAGGACGATACGGTGCAGGAGGAGACTCCGCGTAGACAACAAACCAGATGCCACCGAGGGAGGAAAGTCATAGAGGCATGGCCGACGCCGCCACCGACTCCTCCGCCAGTAGCCTTTCTTGTTCAAGAAGAAGTGAACAATAATAACAAGACAAGACTATCCGATCAGGCTACATCAATGACAGTCCTATGGGCAGCCGCCTTCATAGTAGGCACTAAGGCTAGATATTTTAGTTAACACGAGGGTAAGCTAATCGATAAAGCTTAGCTAAAACGACTAATAGCTAAAGGGATTAAACCCTATCGCAACTAATTGCTATTATTACCTATAGCACACTTAAAATTAGAAGAACACCTACTCTACAAAATATTTAAGGAAGCAGAAAGAACGCACCTTAAAAGCTACAAGCAAATAAAATTATAGATCGAAATTCTAGCGTCGCCTATTAAACGAGCAGGATAGTAGATACTAGACTGCATGTGGGTTTATACGTATAAACTCGATAAACACCACCGCCTCAATAAATGCAAGGCAAGACTTGTAGCGAGAGGAGACCAGCAACGCGATATCACAGCCCAAGACACGTACGCAGCGACATTAGCAGGCCGCTTATTCAGGATGCTGATGGCAATTGCTACCAAATTTAATCTTAAACTAAAGCAATACGACGTTACAAATGCGTTTGTGCACGCAGCAATCGATCGAGAGATATATATGAAGATGCCGCGAGGATATTAGAAGCCCGGCACTCTGCTCAAGGTACAGAAGGCACTATACGGCCTCCGTATCTCGCTATTACTCTGGCAGAAAGAGTTCACAGCAACCTTGGCCCAAATCGGATTTAAATAAGTACCGCAAGAGCCATATTATATAATTAAGGATAGAGTAATTATCTTCTTCTACGTAGACGACATTATAATCGCGTACCACTCAAAGCAACAACAAGAAGCAATAAAGACTATCGAGCTGATACAGGACAAGTATCTGTGCACCGAGGGAGACGACCTTTAGTGGTTCCTTAGTGTAGAAGTAATACGCGACTAGACCTAGAGGATAATTTAGCTATCACAAGCCGTATACGCTGACAAGATTAGCTAACTAACGAGCTAACAAGATATAAGACATAATACGCTAATATTAAGTATTAAGCTTAAACTAAGAGACGGCCTAGCAGAACTAGCTAATATTAACTAATATCAACGCAAGATTAGCTTACTGTTATTCGCAGTAGTCACTACGAGACCCAACATAGCATTTGCAACGTCACGACTCACTCGATATCTAGTCAATCCAAGCACAGAGCATCACGACGCTGCTAACCGTGTGCTTCTTTATCTCAAAAGAACAAAAGCCCTGGCTCTTAAACTCGGCAGAGGCGAAGATCTTAAGGTAGCCAGCGACGCGTCATTCGCAGACAATATATTAGACAGGAAAAGCTCTCAGGGATACGCTATTAAGCTATTTAGTAGACTTATCGCCTAGAGAGCAAGCAAACAAGATACTGTCACAACGTTAACGATAGAAGCAGAATTACTTGCCCTGTCTCAAGTAGCTAAAGAGGCAATTTTTATATCGCGATTGTTGAAGGAGCTCTAGGTAACCCTAAGCGATCCGATTATCACAATTAAGTGCGACAATACCCAGACTATCCGACTAGTAAATAAAGATATAGCCAAACTCCAGACAAAGCTACGGCATATTAACATACACTATCACTAGCTACGATAAGAAGTTACCTAAAAGATAATTAAAGTAGAGTATACTCCGTCTAACAATATAATCGCAGATAGATTTACTAAATCACTACTAGCTAATAAATAGGCTAGTTTCCTTAATTAACTAGAACTTATTAAACGCAAAGAAGCTCTATTAAAAGAGATTAAACTTAAAAAGTTACAGGAGCAGCTAGAAGGCCTTATAATATAGGATTGATAAACTAGTTTAAGTAGCTTATAATAGGGCTTCTAAGCTAAGAGGGTGTATTAGATAGCAGGTGTTACTGTTAGAAAGAAGGCTATCTAGCAGGCAGTTTTAGTATCGGTGTCGATTACAGCCATGTCGGCCAACCCGCCTCGATCCTACTTCGGCCTTACTTGCACGAGAGCATATACATCGTGATAGCACCATCATCAATGAACACACAATAAACAATCATCAATTCCATGATACATCTCATCTAATCTGACAACACTTCACACTTTGATTACCGCTTCACGCAGCTGCACTTTGATTTGCCACATTCTACACCGCAAGATTAAGAATATATTAAAAGAAATCCTAATCTAAGCTAATAGTCTAGCCTACATAGAGTCGAAATATAATATAAGCCTAATTAAGACAAATTACGTAAGTAATAAGACTTAGTGGCCTCCAAATAGCCCCTTTAGAAGGTCACCAACGCCGCCTATAATTTTGCTACCAAGCTGGACAACTCCACCAACGATCCTGCCGCCAAGCTGAGCGATTCCACCTACAATATGACCACCAATCTGGCCAAGAGCGTTAAGCAGAGCACTGAGATCGAGAGTCGCACCAACAAGGATGGAGCCAGCAAGGTGAATAGTGCCCCTCAGAATACCGACAAGGAGGCCTACGAGCTGCTTGATAATAATGCGCAAGTCAATGCCGAGTCCTTTGAGGATGGCAAGGAGCTGACCAAACAGACTAGCCAGCAGGTCACCGCCGGGAAGCTTGATGATAGCGGCCACGAACCCATTCAGATTGATAGAACCGCTAAGGAGGTCCTTCAAAGCGGTGAGTACGCCTTTGATGTCGAGAACGACAGAGCCCGAAACACCAAGGAGAAGACCCTTCAATCCAGCAATGACTCCCACAAGGTCATGACCAAGGCCGATAGTCAAGTCGAGCTGACCGGAATTGACAAGGAAGGCCTCAAATTGGTCCAGGAGCAGGCTGATATCAAGACCTCCCGAGCCCTTAACGGAGGCTTCGAGCAATAGAGTGAGCCCAGTAATAAGTCCGTCGACATCAACGCTGAGAGAGGCACTAAAGTCGAACTTTCCAGATCCGCTTAGGGCACCCTCAAGTCCAGCTACCAGTCTTTCAAGGTCGATTTTTCCAGATCTACTGAAAGCACTCTTAAGCTGCTCACAGGAAGCCCCTAATTCAGCGCCACCAGGGAGACCTGCAAGATTGCCCTTGAGGCCGTCGAGTAGACCGCCCAAGTTGAGATGTCCTGAGCCGTCAAGATAGCCATGTTGCTTAAGCGATCCACTAAGACTCCCGACAAGACCTTCGAGGTTGATGCTAGCTTGACCACTAGTCTCAAGACCAGGCAGTTTATTGCCACTTAGGAGACCGCCAGCCAGACCCTCAAGGTCAAGGCCCTTTCCGAAGTCAAGGTCTCCCCCTGTTGAAGGTGTAGATGATCCACGCGGCTGGATATTGGAGCTGACAGCTTGAGTCTTATCGTCGTACGTCGGGCCGGTGACAGGTATAGTTGTCATTTCCTGGACGAAAGCAGGTCTTGCAGATGACAGTGAGCCGTTTTTTCCATTTTGGGCGGCCGGCAGAGCGTTGCTTATGCTGATGAAGGCGACGATAGTTGCTGCGGAGAACCTCATAATAGCTTCTTATGAGGATGTAATATCGTATATATTGAAGAGATAGTAAGACTGTGGTAAGATGAATTGAACGAGTGAAGTAGTTGTAATGCAATGAAAGACTAATGTTTAGATCTAGGTGTACATTAATAGGCAATATATACTCTACATAGGGCTACTTATGTAAGCGGTCCGCTATTCCAGGAAATTCAAGGAAACACTATAGATAGTCACGTTTATTGTCGATGCTTCGAAACGTAGTTTAGTGGTTCTACTAGCGGGTATAGACAAACTGTGTTTACATGTGTGGCGGCCCGGCTAGTCTCACTAGCTGCTCGCGATCTGGTTTCTGACTTTAGCGTCTATCCCTACGTGCCGAGAGACCTCGTGGGCCGAGAACGACCCTGGTAGTCCGATTGGTCATCTCGGCCTAAAGGGTTTCTCTGCACGGAACATGGAGATCTTGGGTTCCGGCGCTAGACTAGTGAACGAGTGAACGAGTGAACGAGTACTGTTAGCCTCTTGATTAGTATACTTAGCGTCACTCTACCTAATTAGGTTCTTAGCACAATTAAGTCTACCTATCTTGAGGTCTAAACTATACTAACGTGTTTTACAAGCGAGTGACGCACCCCACCAAATTTACCTACCTCTCTCATCTCAACGTACAATGGCTCTACGCAACGTTGCTCAATTACTATGAAATGAAGCAGATATCCAGCTTGCTATCTCATCTATTAATACTAGACAGATCCGAGGAAATCGTTCTGCTGCAGTAGTCTATAGCGTAGCTGAAGCGACGCTCCGCCGCCGACGCGCTGGTAGACCTGCCCGAAGCGATTGCCAGCCCAACTCAAAGAAGCTCACTCAGAGAGAAGAGAAGGTGATTATTAGCTATATCCTAAGCCTAGACCAGCGTGGGTTTGCGCCTACGTACGCGACTGTACGCGATATGGCCGATAAGCTGCTAGCTGTACACGGCGCAGGCCAGGTTGGCGTCCACTGGCCGCGCAACTTCGTCAAGCGTACAGACAGTCTCACGACGCGTTTCAATCGAGCGTACGATAGGCAGAGAGCTCTCTGCGAGGATCCTATACTAGTTAGAGACTGGTTTGAGCTAGTAGAGCAGACAAAGGCCAAGTACGGCATCTGCGACGAGGATGTCTACAACTTCGATGAAGCTGGCTTTATGATAGGCAAGATCACGACTCAGCTCGTCGTAACAGCGTTAGAGAGGAGAGGCAGGCCAAAGGCTATCCAGCCTGGTAATCGTGAGTGGATAACGTTGATCGCTGCGATCAACGCTGCTGGCTGGGCAGTCCCACCATTCCTCATCTTTGCTGGCCAGTATCACCTAAGATATATGCTCAATTCCACTCTACTTCAATGGAATTATCACCCAATCACCCAAAGGCTGCTAAGATTTGTCCCCCCGTTTTTGATATTTGTCCCCCCTTTGAGATTTGTCCCCCGCGCTAGTGCTAGCGGAAATCAACCGCCGAAGCTGTAGAAGTGTAAGCAGTAAGAGAAGAGTGCTATGCAAAGTAGATGTCTTTTTTGTATGTAGCTGTCGTGGTAGCCTTATATAGGGCTATTACGATGGTCTGTTTACATGACGTATCTATGATCGCGATAGGTGCAGCAGGTGCTGCTCAGGAGCAGGAGGAACCATCTAACCCATGGCGCTAACCCAGGGCGCTAAATCCACCCTTATAAGGGTGGATTATTTTGTTAGGGATGGAAGCTACGCGTACGGCGGGTATATGTCAGAATGGGGGGTAGGGTGGATTATTATTTCACACGTAGGGTGGATTTACATCCCGTTGTCGCATCCACTCCAAATTTTGATATGTTTGTCGCACAGTCGAGCTTTACTAGCTGCCCGATTTTTAGAAGCCCAACTTGCGTGGCAGAGCGTAGGTAGAGGTGGTGTTTTTGGTTAGGGTTGTGTTAATGGGGGGATCGGCAGTGCACCGCCGAAGTTACCGTGTCCGTGCACGCAATGAGCCAGTTCTCGCAATGAGCCACGCATCACAACAACCACCTACACTACGAACGTTATAACTCCACCACTATACACCCTAACCCATGGCGCTAAATCCACCCTAACCCATGGCGCCAATTCGACCCAGCCCTGGGTCGAATTAAAAGTTCGTTTTTGTTAGGGACTAGATATACCAGACCCGGCGTATTATTGAGCATGGGGCTGGGTCGAATAGCGTTCGCGAGCCGGTCGAATTAGGTTCCCGCAGGCTAACACCTCCAAATTTTGGATATGTTAATTAGAGCGCCGAGTTGCACGTTGACACGAATTTGCAGCCCCGCAGCTGATGGGGTTGATGTTGTTAGGGTTTGGTGTTCGTGGTTGGGGTGAAGCTAGTGAGGTCGCGAGGCCCCAGGCTTCCGCGGCGTTCCGAGATAGCGAGCAGCGTCAGCGCAAGATACGCGATTAGCTGCATCCCGTATACAGATAGGAAGACGCGTCCACAACGCGATATCCATCGTAGAGTCCGCAATAACGGGTAGTCAACATTGTAAGCTTAAATTATTATAATAGCTGTTGTACCACCATGGCAGAGAGCAACATCACGGGCGAGCATTTTGAGCATTTGGTTGAGTACGCGTTGGCAGTGTGCAAAGAGTGTCGACACGGCATTTTGCCCAGCCAGATCAGGAGCCATGTGCAGCGCGCCCATCCAGCTAAGCGGAAGCAAGCGAAAGCCATAGCAGAAGAAGTTGGCAGTTGGGCCGGTTTAATACAGTATGCCAGCGAGTTGGAGGTGCCCAGCCAGGTGATCGAGCCCATCCATCAGTTGCCAGTGTACCAAGATGGATTGATGTGTCGATTAGCCCCCGACCGTTGCCGCCAGATATTCCGGAGCGAAGGCACGATAAAGAAGCATTGGCGAGTCGCACACGAGTGGTCGACAGCAGGGAAGAGAGGGCACCCAACCCAGGTGGAGCAAAAGGACATACGAGACCGCATTAACCAGCATTGCAAGAAAGTGCATTGCCAGCGGTTGTTAGTCCAGGGCCAGGGATCGCAGTATTTCGAGGTGCGGCAGCCCAGCCAAAGCGGCCCAGACACCGTTCCCGTCGACGGCGACGCAGCATGGGCGCAGGTGGGCGATCAGATGGCTAAAGCGTGGGAGAATATCGAGAAGCGGGCGCAGAACACCATCCAGGACGGCGAGAGGGACGAGGTGAACCCGTGGCTGGAGCGGACCCAGTGGCTGCCGTACTTGGTCGGCATAGAGCGTCCAGAATTGATGGCATGTATTGAAGAGCCCGTGGCCGAGCTCGACCCCAGAGGCAGGCATGAAGACGAGCAGCGGGCCGAGCCCGTGGAGGCGGCCATGTGGGAGGCCATGGATGGGTTGGCGCGGTTCAGTCAAGCGTCCGTCGTGCGCCGCATCGGCGTGTTCGTGCGGCTAGAGGCCATCCGGACAGAGAAGCACCAGACGCGGTACCAGCCGTTGCAGCCGTACATGGACGAGCAATCAATCGTTAAGCACGTGCGACCGTGGCAGCAGATGGTGATGTTTTTCGCACGCACACAGCGCGAGCGCGCGTGGAAGAGCCCCCAGTACGAGTTCACACGCCGGCAGCGAGAGGCGTGGGAGGCGTTGGCTGAGGAGGCAGAGAGGGTTGCAGAGGGGGAGGCCGAGGAGGGGGCCGAGGAGGGGGCCGAGGAGGAGAGGGAAGAGATGGACGTAGACGACGGCGAAGAGGGTATCGACGAGGCAGAGGCAGCCCAAGACACAGCCCAAGACACAGCCACCAACGCCATCGTCGAGCCGAAGAAGTTGTCTAGACTCCAGAAAGCGTGTTTAGCGTTTTGCATCGCGTTGTTGAACCAGTCCATTACGCGCAAGGAGTACGACAGTCCGTTAGTGTGTGCGTTGGCGGTGTTAGGCGTCAAGGAGGACGGGTGGAAGGGCGCCGAGCAGTACCCGCCCATATTGTCAGCCGTAATTAAGGTCGCCCGTTTCATGGTGGTGCAGCAGGCGTTGGAGTTGTCCGAGCCATTAGACGAGAACGAGAACGAGAACGAGGACGAGTTGGACGACGACGGGAACCGCGCGTACCAGAGCGAGGGGGGCAGCGGCCCACGCGCACGCCAGCCCAAGGGATGTTTGCAGTTTGTGCAGGAGATGATGGACCAGTTCATAGTGCGGGGCAGCCACGGGCCCATGCAGTGGATGTTAGATTTGCGGACGTACGGGTTAAAGATCCATTACAACACCACGTCGCGTGGGCATGTTGAGTGGATAGACGGCGACGAGCTGTTGTACAAGGGGTTGCAGTTCAACATGGCGCAGTTCCGCGGCATGGTGCACGGGCTGGCGAGTGAAAGCCGGCGGTTGTTGGTGGAGGAGTTGATGTTTGGCAGCAGCAAGGCCACCGAGCCCATACCCAGCGTTCCGTGGGAGCGCATACGAGACAACCCGACCGACGAGCGGCCCGGATGGAGTTTTTTAAAGGACCATCGCACGCGCATGCCCGTAGATGGGGAGAGGTGGTTGTTGGAGCGGGTGGGGAGAGACGCCAGCATCCAGGATCGGTTCATGAAGCTCGGAAGCCGTTCCGGGCTCGAGCGACAGGCGGTGGAGCGATACATGGGGCGCGTGGTCGAGTTCCGGGAGAAGCTGGCCGTGTTAATGCACATAGCCGGCGGACAGCCAGCAAGAGGACCCGAGATCTTGAGCGTCCGGCACAGCAATACCGTCAAAGGGGGGCAGCGCAATATATTCATTGAAGACGGCATGGTCGTGTTTGTAACGCGGTACCACAAAGGATACAACGTTAGCGGCGACGTTAAGATTATCCATCGATATTTGCCACGCGAAGTAGGGGAGTTAGTAGTGTGGTATTTGTGGCTAGTGTTGCCGTTTCAGCAGCGGTTAGAGGCGTTGGTATGGGAAAAGGAGAGCGTGTCGTCGCACATGTGGCCAGCGGACCCGAACGGACGCAAGTGGACGACGGAGCGGTTACGAGAGGCGTTGAAGCGCGAGAGCCAGATTGGGATGGGACAGGCGTTAACGATAGCCGGGTACCGCGAGATTGCGATTGGCATTAGCCGGCGATTTTTACGCGGATCCACAGCGTTTCAGACAGAAGAGGGAGAGGAGAAGGAGGCGTGGGAGGAAGAGAATATAGGGGCGTCGATTGCCGACGAGCAGGCCGGACACAGCGCGCACGTAGCAGGCATGGTATACGCGCGAGGGATTATGGAGCAAGCTGGGGCCGTGGCGGACAGGAGACAGCAGTTCCGGGCGTCGAGCACAGATTGGCATCAATTTTTGGGGTTCCAGGCCGATAGAGAGGAGAGAACATGTAAGAAGCGGAAGAGAGCACCGTTTGAGAGCGAGGCCAACGAGGCGAGGCTAGATCGGTGGGGGCGGTTAAGAAAGATGGACACAACGGCGCAGTTCAAGCAGATGATGAGTAGGACAGCGGAGTTCCGTGGCGTACAGAAAGAAGCCATTGACGCGATTGTCGCAGGCGAGAGCCCCGTAGTAGCGGTAATGCCAACAGGCGGTGGGAAGAGCTTGTTGTTTATGTTGCCGGCGTGGGCAGAACAGGGCGGGACAACCATCGTCGTGGTTCCGTTAATCGCGTTGCGGGGAGACATGATACGGCGGTGCAAGTTGTTAGGGATAGCGTGTGCAGCGTGGGAGGGACGGCGCCCGCCCGACGCAGCTGCGGTAGTGTTAGTGACGCCCGAGTCGGCGGTAGGAGAGGGGTTTGCGACGTTTTTAAATCGATTACGAGCGACGCGGCAGTTAGACCGGATTGTGATAGACGAGTGTCATATCGTGTTAAACCGGCGGTACACGTTCCGCAAGCAGATGCAGCAGCTGGGCAAGTTAGTGGCCGCGGAAACGCAGATGGTGTTGTTAACAGCAACGTTGCCGCCAAGCGAGGAGAGCGAGTTGGTTCGACGGATGCATTTTAAGCGGGATCAGGTTACGATGTTCCGCGCCAGGACCACACGGACAAACGTGGCATATCAGGTAGTCAAGGCCAACAAGGGGTTCAAGCAAGAGAAGATAGAGGCCGTTATCGTAAAGATGGCGCAGCAGAAGTTAAGACAGTACCAAGCGGGCAAGGTAGTTATATACGGCAATTCGGTGGCAAAGGTCAAGAAGTTGGCAGGGCGGTTAGCATGTAGCGCGTATTATCACGATGCGTTAGGCAAGGCAAGCATGTTGGCGGATTTCGTGGCGGGAAAACCGCGGATCATTGTAGCTACGAGCGCATTAGGGATGGGAGTGGATATACCCAACATCCGGTGCATTATTCACATAGATTGGCCATTTAGCGTGTTGGATTACGCACAGGAGAGCGGACGGGCGGGACGAGACGGGTTGCGGAGCGAGGCGGTGATGATCGTGCAGGAAGGTGGGCAGCGAGCGGCAGAGGACAAGCAGGCAGAGGGGGAGCAGGCGTTTGTAAGAGAGTACGTAGAAGGCAAAGACAATACAGCAATATGTAGGCGGGTGGTGTTAGACGGGTATTTAGATGGGCAAGAGCCAGAGCGGATAGGGTGCGAAGAGGGAGAGGAGAAGTGCGACGTATGCAGAGGAGTAGGCGGGGAGGGGATAGAGGAGGTAGAGGAGGAGGAGGAGGAGGAGAGAGATAGTAGCAACGAAGAGGAGACGGACGCAGTAGAAGCGGAGCGAGATAGTAGCAACGAAGAGGAGACGGACGCAGTAGAAGCGGAGCGAGATAGTAGCAACGAAGAGGAGACGGACGCAGTAGAAGCGGAGCAAGAGGAGGCGCGGCGGGTGTTTAAGCAGCAGCAGCAAGCACGACGCGGGCCGCGGCAGACGTTAATACAGCAGCGGCAGCAGGAATTTACAGACATGGAGTGGTTACGCAGACAGTTAGCGTGGTGGACGAAGCGGTGTGGGATATGCGAGATGGCGGGCGAGGGAGCGAGTGGGCACGACGTGCGGCGGTGTTGGAGGCCGGAGAGCCAGCAGGCAAAAAAGATGATCAAGGCAGTAGAAGAGAAGATTCAGTTTGAGGCGTATTCGGGTTGTTTTTGGTGCGGGGTACCGCAGGAGGTGTGTAATCAATAGGAAGACAACGGACGCGGACGGTATCAGCGGGCAGCGGGAAGAGATTGTCAATACAGAGGGGTGTTAGTAGGAGGGTTGTTAGGATTGATGTACGGGAGCGAGGAAGTAGCCGATCGATGGGCTGGGCGGTTAGTTACGCAGGGGGTTAATGCGAGTTCAATAGAGGGGTTTATTCAGCATTTAGGGCGCAAACAGGCGTTAAACGATGTAGAGAGCAACAAGTTAGTAGAGGAGTTTTGTTAGATTACGGGTTTTATAGCCGGGTCAAGGTAATTTCGTAAATTAACAATAAGATTTTAAGTAAAGAGAAAAAGAACAAAAGAATAATAGCGTATAAAGAGTAATTGTAAATAAGAATAACAGATTAGAATTATAAAGAGAGAAGACAGGGTAGAAGGTATAATAAGGAAAAGAGATAGAAGTAGAGGAAGTAGAGATAGAAGAGAAAAGAAAAGAGGTAGCGTTCCAGGACAGAGAAAGAGAGAGTTGCAAGAGAGAGAGAGTTCCAAGAGAGAGAGAGAGTTCCAAGAGAGAGAGAGTTCCAAGAGAGAGAGAGTTCCAAGAGAGAGAGAGTTCCAAGAGAGAGAGAGAGAGAGAGCGGGCCAGGGTTCGGAGAGAGAGGATCAGAGTTCGGAGAGAGAGGATCAGAGTTCGGAGAGAGAGGATCAGAGTTCGGAGAGAGAGAGCGGGCCAGGGTTTAGAGAGAGAGGGTTCGAGTTCCAGGAGAGAGAGCGGGCCAGGGTTTAGAGAGAGAGACGGTTAAGGTTCCAGGAGAGAGAGAGGGTTAGGGTTCCAGGAGAGAGAGAGAGAGGGTTAGGGTTCCAAAAGAGAGAGAGGGTCAGGGTTCCAGAAGAGAGAGAGGGCCAGAGTTCAGAGAGAGAGAGAGGGCCAGAGTTCAGAGAGAGAGAGAGAGGGTTAGGGTTCGGAGAGAGAGAGAGGGTCAGGGTTCAGAGAGAGAGAGAGGGTCAGGGTTCGGAGAGAGAGAGAGGGCCAGAGTTCAGAGAGAGAGAGAGAGGGTCAGGGTTCCAAAAGAGAGAGAGGGTCAGGGTTCCAGGAGAGAGAGAGGGTCAGGGTTCCAGGAGAGAGAGAGGGTCAGGGTTCAGAGAGAGAGAGAGGGTCAGGGTTCAGAGAGAGAGAGGGTTAGGGTTCCAGAAGAAAGAGAGGGCCAGAGTTTATAGAGAATAACAGAGTCCAAGTTATAAAGTTAGATAGGATTTAGTTCACACGTACGTATAGTAGATATATTTTTCATAGTAAGATAGTAATAAGCCCACACGTAAGTACAGCAGAAATAGTAGTAGACGCCGTAAAAGTTAAAAAAGAGGCATAGCAGCAGCATATAGAGGAGTAGAGAAGTAGAAGTAAGAGTAGAAGAGAAAAAGGGGACAGCAGTAGGCCCCATAAAGTTAGAAAAAGAGGCATAATAGTAGCGTATAGTAGAGAGTAAAGAGTAGACAGTAGACAGTAGACAGTAGAAAGTAAATAGAATAGTAGTATAGAAGAAAGAAAAAGAATAAAGAATAAATTTTACAAAGAGAAAAGAAAAAAGAAAAAAGGCAAAAAAATGAATAGAAGAGTAATAGAAGAGTAGAGTAAAAGAAACATTTTTAAAGTATATTATAAAAGAGAGAGAAGAGAAGATATTAAGAGAATAGAATTCAATAGAAGAAAAAGTAGATAGTTATATAAAGAAGTAAAAGTAAATAAAAGAAAAGGTAGTACATTATAAACGAAAGTAGAAAAAAAAAGAGATGTATATAAGATAAAGAATAAAAAGTAAAAAAGAGTAGATAAGGTAGAAGAAAAGATAGATAAGAAGATATAACATAGTAAGTAAAATAAAGAAGAAAGAAGAAAGTAAAATAGATTAGAGTAATAAACATAAATAGAATAAAGAGAAGAAAAGTATTTTAAAGAAAGAAAAAAAGTAAGATACGTTATAGATTATAATAAAAAAGAGAGAGAAAAGAATAATAGGTAGAATTTTCTAAGAGGTGTAAATAAGTAAGATTAAAAGAGAATAGGTAAAGTAGAGAATAAAGTAGACAGTAGACAGTAGACAGTAGACAGTAGACAGTAGACAGTAGACAGTAGACAGTAGACAGTAGAAAGTAGAAGGTAGTAAAAGAATAGAAGATAGTAAAAGAGTAGAGAATAGTGTGAAGGTTATCCTTAGATGACCTAGGGTTGGTTCTCGGGCACGAGCGGGGTTGCGATGGACGATACGTACTA
>JARBXR010000237.1:0-24734 GCA_029100535.1 Stemphylium beticola | reverse complement strand
GATGATCAAGTGTGGTAGCGATAGCCGTACCCAACTCGTACCAGAGTGGATCTTGGCAAGGCCCAAACCGTCACAAATGAGGCTGATATAAATGGAAACATGACTTAGCGTACTAATACCGATAACATTGGTTGACAAGATCGAACTGTTAATGGCTGTAACTATATACACATGCAGTCTCCTTGTGCCGATATGACCCTGTTTGCCGCGAAACTGATGACGAAATATCACATGTTGTGCAGTGAGGTGGTGAAAAAGGCGAAGCTAACAGCCACGGGCGCTAAGCGTTGGAGGCGGAGCAGGACCCTGAAGCGCACAGACCCACCAGCCCGCGCCGGAAAGCGGGCGCATCACCACGTTTCCCTTGAGAACAAGAACAACAAACTCTGGCCTCAACAATATGAGTAATCTGAGATTAATCTAGAAACTAGTCTGCACTTGCTGTGAGTTGATTGTCTATGCTGAAGCAAACTCGCCCTCTTGCTGACTTTCCAAGCGGATCCCTCCTACCCAGGTAACCACCGCACGTCAATACTGACGGCGCGCCACTGTCGCAATGCTACCGGACGTGAAAATCGACTCGCTCGATACACACTTGGAGCAGTTCAAGCTCAATGATCAAAGCAGGCAGACTGATCTAACGGTAGGACATGTCCTTTAGTACCTCACGCCCCGCTAACCCCACTTAGAATCTCCTCAAAGAGTATGGTCAACTACTCGACGACTACAAAGTGCTCAAGAGAGCCTACCAAGAAAAAGGAGCAGGTGCGGTCGCGAACTCTGAAGCAGTAGCTACTCCCTCTGCTCCCACGGTAGCAAATCCGCCCCGGAACCCATACGTCTTGATGATAGTGGACGGCAATGACTACATTGTGAGTTTTGCGTCTCAAAGCGGTTGAACAGTCCTAATACCCATCAGTTCAACGATGAGCTTATTCGCGAAAAAGAAGAAGGCGGTATGCGCGCTGCACGCATGCTAAACGACGCAGTAGAAAAATATCTACAACAGAACAACCCACAAGCGCATGCCGCCCGCGTAATTGTGCGCATTTACGCCGACCTCACCAACTTGTCCAAGCAGCTCGCAAAGTCGAAAGTAACGGGTCTAGAAAAACGCTCCATAGCCCCCTTCTCAGCGGCCTTTACCCGAGCCATGAGTCTGTTTGACT
The DNA here is from genome assembly GCA_029100535.1 of Stemphylium beticola. NCBI lineage: Eukaryota > Fungi > Ascomycota > Dothideomycetes > Pleosporales > Pleosporaceae > Stemphylium > Stemphylium beticola. The sequence continues at coordinate 23,565 of JARBXR010000237.1, read as the reverse complement.
TTGTGGATGCCTTGGATGAAGAAGGTTCCAGATTCAAGATCAGAGAACAGTTCAAGATTGCGTCCGAGGATACGGCGTGTAGCCACATTCTCTACGCAGCATGTAACAGCCCGGCGTATCTGTCTCAGCTTGTTCCTTATAGTGGCCAACGCGACAAGATTACGCTTGTTCAAGGCGCGGGCTGGAACCCAGAGTTTCATCAGTTCAACTTGAACGTCACGCAATTCCCTACTATATTCAGGTGGTCGGAGCTACCTGTTGCCCCGCCCAACAACAAGTCTATCCCGTCATCTACTGCGCCTAAGCAGAAAGTGCCGGTGCAGAAACCTATGCTTATATCTGAACCACTGACTCTGCGCAAAGAATCGTGGAGGCGCAACGGCTCTATGAGCGTAACAGATTCTGCATTTGGGGACTTTTCGTCCACAGAATCCAACGGGTTCAACGAGCAAGAGCGTGTTGGATGGGAAAACCAGTCTGCATATAACACGCAGACGGGAAAAGCTACGGTCTCGAAGCCCCCGCCTGTCAAAGACGCGCAGCAGCAGCAGTTATGCAAGTATTTTCAAAAAGGCTTTTGTCGCTTCGGTAATAAATGCAACTTCCAGCACGTACCCAAAGGCCTGGATGGAGCAACATCCAGTAACGGAACTAGCAACAACCAAAACATCTTCTCAAGCCCAGGCGCACCCTCATCACAGCCATCTTCCCAAACAACACCACCCAGCAATAACACCCCATCATACTCACACCTCCTCCCCAAATCCCCCATCCCAGGCTTCATCCCGCTGAACAAATTCCTCCACCGCCTTGACACCTACGCGCCCGCCCCCTCAGCCTCAGACTGGGACCTGTACACCACGCGCTTCCAAAAGATCAAACCCTGCAACTCTTTCCACCTCAGCGGCACATGTACGGCGTGGACGTGTCCGTACGATCACAGCACGCTCGACCCGCACGTTAAGCGCGTGCTCGCATACGTGGTAAAATGCAATCCTTGTCCCCGGAAGGGGGCGTGTAGGCAGGCCAAGTGCGTTTATGGCCATCTGTGTCAGAAGGTGGAGTGTGGCGGTGCGGCGCAGGGGGGAAAGGGGAAGTGTAGGTTTAAAGCTGAGGCACATTTTCAGTCGGATGCGTGTCGGGTTGCGAGTTTGGTGCCGGCGGAAGAAGAGGAGGAAGATGAGGGGGGTGGTGGTGTGAGGATGGTAAGTGTGGATAGTTTGATTGGGCTTGATGATGGGGGTTTCATGTGGTGAGATGGTTTTGGGTTAAGCTGGGTGTGTGGGGTGTGATGATGTGAAAGGAACACTCTGGGGCGATGTATTGGGGATATGGGGCGTGAGATGAGTTTGGATTTGAAAAGGGGTGGTATCTAGCTATGTATCTTGCCATCGTCTCCACACTAAACACGCACAGAAAACAGCCATGTAGCAATACCAACCCAGAGAGTTTCGAAGATGAAATCTTAGCCCATTGAAACTTATCCGAGTAGTGCAATTGTCTATCATCCATCAAGCTTCAGCTACAAAGACAACGTCGCTCTCTCTCAAGTCGTATGAAGAACGCGCTCGGAGGATCTCCTCAAGATGTCGGAAAGTTGCGTCACGTAACCTTCTATCTGTAGAGTCTGATGAAGAAAATAAAGGGACGATGAAAAATGACATGCTGAAGTATTTCCAGTGTGTATATTACCACACCAAGAAAAGAGATTTAGCCAACGCCATCCCTACAAAACAACAGTAAAACCAGCACGAAAGATACAGATGCAAAAAATGGTATCAATCCCCCTCTCTCTCTCAACAACCCAAAGTCTTACATACACACGCCCCCAACTACCCAACCCAGAAAATCAAACATCAAAACACACAAACTCACTTCTCCCCCACTATAGAAGGCGCCTCAACAGGCCTTTGCCACCCATCCACCTCAAAAATGCCAACACACTCGCGCCCCATACCGGGATACTGCAGAACCTGCGAGTCGTCCCAGGCCTTGAAGTCGTCGGTGCGATGGTGGTGGTGCAGGCTGGGAGTGCCTGGGGAAGGGAGTTCAGAAGATGAGGGGGTGAAGTGTGGCGGAGAGGAGAAGCCGTGGGGGTGGTGTTGTACTACTGTTGAGTTTGGAGTGGTGGTGTAGTTGTTGTCGTCGTCGTTGTTGTTGTCGTTGCGGCGGCGGCGGTGCCAGGCGAGGAAGATAACAAACGCGATAAAAGAGAGGAAGAGGCAGGCGCCTATTGTGCCGCCAATTATGGCGCCGATACTGGGGCTGGAAGACGAGTTGGCGTCGGCCGAGGAAGATTCGTCTGCGGTAGGTGTGGATAGAGAGCCCTGGGTCACAGTAGCAGTGACTGTTCTTTCTCTCTCTGCTTCTCCACTGCTGTTGCTACTGCTGGAAATGAGCATGCCGAGCGTGTGGTATGCTGTGCTTGTGAAACCACGTTCGTCGCACCCGTGCTGTGTCATGACCATGTTTTCGTAGACGAAATGCCACTCGTAGCAGGCTGTGGCCGAACTCGCGGTGCATTTGGCGATGGCTGCGTCGGACGAGCACGCAGCGTCTGTGCAGGATGCCGACATGGCGGTGGAGGCGATGCAGGATGTGGCTAATGTGCATGCCGAGTTTGAGTTTAGGTCGCAGCAGCCGTGGATGCCAAAGTATGTGTTTGTTGCGCATGTTTGGGTGGGGTTTTGACAAGTCACTGGACTCGCTGGCTTGGGATCAGTATTTACTTCCGTGGATGTAGTTGTAGTTGGCGCGTACCTGAAGAGCCGGATACAAATCCGCATGTGTAATCATCTTCGTTGCTCTCACGTTTGGAAAGGTCAAGGGGAAGCTGTGCTGCTGCTGTTGGGGCAGGACTCCAGGTATTTACTAATGGAGCAAACTGGGTAGGCTCGGGTATCGCTTTCGAAAGAGCCGCTGCGTTGACCATTGTTCGAGCCAGAAAGACGAGGGTAAGAAGTGTAGTCGTCATGGTGGTTCCATATGCGCATTCCTCACTCTTAACCAAATCAGCCTCGAGTCCCAGAGGGCTGGTAAAGGTAGTAGAAAAGATGAAAAATGTAAACGTTGTACACGGAAGGCGGTAAATATGTGCAAAGATGAAGATCGCTACGCAATCATCGGATTATAAGTCCACAACAGTGAAGGTGGCTGAGCGTAGTGAGGAAGGGCACCCCGGCAACACATGTTGCGGCAGGGTAAGCTCCAGAGCTACCCCAGCTGTAGCGATCGGGTCATGTTCCTGGCGATCCAATCGAAAGTGGTGTCTTGGTAGTGGTCATGCAGGTAGGTCAGGATAAGATGGGGAAAAGCGTCGGCAGCGCTATGTACAACACCCTTCACCTCTTACCACATCAGCCCAATCAGTCATAGGCCGTCTCGCCTTACGGGTAGACGATCGAGTGATGGACCAGTCAGAGCGCAGACAAGTTGCATGTACGGCCGGATCAGGGTAAGCGTAGGATTCTGCCATCTAGGGCGGAGCATGGGCATTGGTAGAGGTAGTGGTGGGGTGTAGGGCGAGTGGGTCCAAGCGTGCATGTGGCGTAGACCAAATCGTGGTAAATATAGCCAAAGTGAGCATGTTCCGTCAACGATGCACAGCCAAATTGTGCATAATGACGAGTAAAGTATGACTGCGGTGTCCCTTGGTGGCCTGAGCAAGTGTTGCAGGGCCTCGAGCTCGAGGCCTCCAAGAGGGAGACTGAAACACACAAAGACGTGTTTCACACGTGGGAGAACGTGGGGATGGGCAAGAGCTGACGACCAACAAACAAAGCGATGCGTGGTCGTGCGCAAGGGGAGTCCTTTTGAATTTTTGCATTGGCCTTGGGTGTTTGCATGTAGCGACAAGATGCAGCGCATAGACAAGTTGGAGGCATCGCCCGTGTGAGGGATGCGAGACACATGGTTGTACGTAAGAATTGCAAGTAGAATGGGAAGTGGCCGACTCTTTCCAGTATGCCGTATATACATGGTTCAATTCCATAACGCCAGTCAACGATTCAAAAGCGATTGAACTCCTCCATAATGCTGTTTCATACGATCGTCTTGTGGGTATGGGTAATGTACAAATAAAATGTGATGCGAGTGCTATTTGCGCTTATGAGGGCCCACAATCTTGGGGTACATTCTCGAGAGGTGGTAGTTGATGTTGTTCTTCTTCTGATTTGGGTCTCGCTGGATGAATGGTCAGAATGCATGGCTCGCAGACACAGAAATGAGTGGACATACCGGCGCATCCATGCACTGGCGCAATTTCTGCTCAAGCAGCGCGCAGCCTTGCACGCTGTAGCCGGACGAAGCCCAGCATCCTGTTACAGCCATGTCAGCGTAAATTTAATTATGCCAATCTATGATTGCCTCACCCAAAACTGATGACATTGCTCCTAGGCATGGGTTGGCCTCCGGCTTGTTTGGCCGTCGCACACGGAGCTTGGGAAGTGGTGGGAGGGGTCGGTGCGTGGCCGACTGAACGGCGCTGCTTTGGGGTTTCGGGACCATGGCGAAGTCGTCGAGATGAAGATTATTGCGTCGGTATAGCGACTCGTAGTAGCGATGGCGGCGGCGGCGTCGGCGTCGATGTCGTCGTGCCTCACAAAAGTTTCCCGCCGCGACAATCTCCTTGGCGCGTGCCGAGTTGCCCCATGGGAATCCCTGACCGTTTGTTTACCCTTTACACCTGCCTAGCGACAAACGGCCAGCGCACAACACCAACCTATGCCACGATACTGACGACCCTCACGACACATATTCCATGATTGCGCATCCTTGATTCCTATACTAGTAGCATTATTCCTACCGCCGACGTCATGGTCCCCTCGCCGCGCAAACGCGCCGCGCCCACAACCACAACAACCACCTTTAACACCACTTGGGACGATACGGATGCTGCATTCTTCGACCCAAATACTCTACCGCTCACCAAAATTCCTCGCGGCTGGGAGCGCAAACAAGAGATCAAGAGAATAGGCCTAGGAAAGGAGAAGAAGATTTGGCGAAGATTCAACCTGAGGTCGCGCACCGATAACACGACACAAGAAGAGGCCGATGACGAGGAAGAGCAAGATGCGCGCTCGAGGGCAGTCAAGAGGCGGCAACAGATGAGCCCCAGGGCGATGGAGAAGACTGCAGGCAGGCTCAATGGCAAGAAGCGCGCCTTCAAAGCGACGCGCTGGGATCGCAGGAAGAGCGTGCTGCCAAGTAGGCCTTACCAGCATTTAATGATTATAGTATACTAACGCGATTTCAGGGAAGCGAGCTGCACCCACTACCGAATTCACTGCTGCTGCCGAGATCGAGGCAAACAGAGACGACGAGGATAGTTTCGAGACCATCGAAGGCGATAGTGGAAGCTTCAACCAGGAAGTAGACGATCCCATATATGTCGACTACCCCGAACTGCCACTCGGCCATGATGGCGAGATCCAGGAAGAAACAGCCGTTGCGGATGAAAGCGAAACGCCGCATGAAGCACCGACTGACAAGGTGCCTGAGACTCTCAGTGACATCGCATACCCGTCTCTGCCAGTAGATGAAATAGACGTTACACCACCAACAACCGAAGAAGACCAGACTACATCGAGCGACGACCACGAAGAGATGCAATCAATCCAGCCAGACATACAAGAATTAGGCCCGGCACAAGGCGACCCGGAAGAAGAGTTTACCGAAGCCTCTTTGCAACTAGACATTCTACGCGACTATCAAAAGGCCCTGCACGAGAATTCTCTCGCGCCAAGAAAAGCAAACGGTTTCCCGTCCAAGGAGATCGAACACCATGTTCAAGACGGGCCTGAAGAAGACGGGCCTGAAGCAGACGGATCTGAAGAAGGCGAAGCACCTACCGAGGATATCACAGACGGGCTTATACTCTCCTTGACCCCATCCAAACCCGCCTCACCTACGCCACGTAAACTTCATTCGCCTCCTCCCCCGCCTCGCCTGGAGTCTGGTCCTGACGATGTCACCATGACTGTTGCTTTTGACGATGACACAGCCATGCTAAAGGATTTCCTCAACCGTGCCGCCGCAAGTAAGGCTGAGAAGGCTGCCGTCACCACCCATCGTAGGGAGTCATTGCAGAATCGCCGCGATTCAGACGTTGTTCGTCATGCTCTAGCTTCTCCACGCAAAGCCCTAGAAGAGAAAGATCCCAATTCGCCCACCAAACCCAACCCCGAATTGACTCTTGACCTTTCACAAGCCCTCACGCTGAGCCCACCTATTGAGGCTCTGTCATCACCTACAACAGGCGCCACAGAGACCGAGAGCGCAGATGACAAGAACCCACAAGGTACAAGACGCTCGTCGAGAGCGAAAAAGTCACGCCTACCCGCCCCAGCATCAACTGGACCAGCACCAGCACCCAAGATAGCTATTCGCCGCAATGATGGAAACGAAGTAGTAGTGTTGAAGAAAGACGACGCCAAAGTCCTTGCCGATTTGACCCGCGCCAACACGCGTAAGAACAAACAAGGCGCCTACGGCGTAACAGTTCGTCTGATGAAAGCCCAAATGGAAGCCATGACACTACCTCCCATCGACGACACAACCAAGGAGCTCATCATTGGCAAAAACGTCCGCTGGGATGAGCAACTAGCCTACTACCAAGAAAACCCAGAGACGCTCGCAAACGCCCTAGCCGAAGCCGAATCCCTAGCTACCCCAGACGAACTCGGTTTCTCCGACACAGCGCCCGAGCCCAAAAAGAAGACGAAGAAGGAAAAAACTAGCAAGACGTCTACACCCAAAGTACGCAGAGTAAAAGGCTTAGGCACGGCAAACGGTACGCCAGCAAAGAGTTTAACCGCCGCTGCAGCGTTCCCAGAAGCCGTCGAACCAGAAAAAGAAGAAATGGCACAAACCAAGTCAGCAACACAAACACTACCCAAAACAAAATCCAGCAAAGCGATGAAAATCCCCATTGCGTCTTCTTCCATCGACACCTCTCTTTCCTCCTCTACCATTTCAACAGCAACAGCAACAACGAAACTACCAACCCTAGACATAACACCAATCGGCATCTCACAGCCACACCCCCCATCGACGCAGAACAGAAAAAGCCGTCTCACTGCTCCCAGGAAAGTCGTCTTGCCTACGCCCTCGCAGGTAAAAGAGAATTTACCTAGACCTGCTGCTGTAGCTGTGGCTGGGTTGAGCGATGCTACGCCTAAGAAGGGTATTCCGGCTCCCAAGGTTGCTGGGGCGGCGACGGTGGGTGTGGGGATGGGGATGGAGTCTGGGCTTCCGAGGAGGAGGGGGAGGAAGTATTAGGATTGGACTTTTTCGTTTTCGTCCACTGTGGACTGTGGACTGTGGACTGTTGATTTGGTGGAGTTTGAGGATCTTGGGGCTTTAGGGTCTTAGGGTTTTTTGGTCTTTGTTCTTTGTTCTATACCACCATTTTTTGTCCCCCGCTAGCGATTTCTAACCTTTTCTCATCTTTTTCCATGTGTTCATACTTCGCAGATCTGCATTCTTTTCAAGACTTTTTTTTTAGTACCTCGCAGATGGTCATGTAATATATTCTGCGAATCATTGTGTTTTGCGGATTTTTTCGCAACGTAGAAAGATGATTGTCTCGATTGCTTTTTTGTCCTATACGTTTTGTCCATTCCAAAACGCCGCCCCCACCCCCACACCCAAATAATCCTCCGTCCATCCCCCCCTGCTTCCCAAACACCCAAATACCTTTTCCGACTAATTTTCCCCACGTCAAAAGAGGGGGGAAAAGGTTTCTACACATTCAACTCGCTAACCTTCGCGCCCTCGATATAACTCTGATACCTTTCCAACTTCTTCTCCAACACCCCACCCTTTCCACAGAACTTCTCCACAATCTCCTCGCTCCTGCCGGTATAAAGCTTGCTATCAAGCATGCCATCGAGTTCAGCCCAGATAGGCTTGAAAAACTCGGTATTGCGGATCCTGTCGACGAGGTCATTTGGTTTACCCTCGTTTTTGACCTGCGCGCCGGCCTGGTGGGAGAGGACGCGAATCTGCTCGTGGCATTCCTGGCGGGATTCACCTTTGGCGACGAGGCGCATGATGATTGTTTCGGTGATCATAAAGGGGAGTTCTTCTTGGACGCGGGCGTCGACGCGCTTGGGGTACACGACGAGGCCGGACGTCACGTTGTCGAGGGAGAGCAGGATGGCGTCGGCAAGGAGGAACATTTCGGGAATGTCCATGCGGCGGATGGCGGAGTCGTCGAGACTGCGCTCCATCCATTGGTCCGAGAGCGTGTTGGCAAATGAGGCCGGCTTGGACATGAGCTCCCGGGATAGCGCGTAGATGCGTTCTGAGCGCATGGGGTTGCGCTTGTATGCCATGGCTGAGGAACCAATTTGGTCCTTTTCGAAGGGCTCCTCAAGCTCTTTCCATGCAGCGAGGTGGCGGATGTCGCCGGTGATCTTCTGAGCGCTAGCGCCAAGGCCGCAGATAGCATTGGAGATCATGAGATCGACCTTGCGAGTGTAGGTCTGTGTGGAGATGGGGTAGCAGGATGGGAAACCAGCCTTCTTGCAGAGGAGCTCGTTGAGCTGATCACACTTCTTGCTGTCGCCGTTGAAGATTTCCAGAAACGAAGCTTGGGTTCCGGTGGTTCCTTGAGCGCCGCGGAACTGCAGACCCTCACGGACGCTCTCAATGGCCTCGAGATCGAAGAGCAAATCTTGCGCCCATTGTGCAGCGCGCTTGCCGACAGTGATGAGTTGAGCGGGTTGCAGATGGGTGTAGGCGAGAGTGGGTTCGGTTTTCCATTTCAGGGCAAAAGCAGAGAGGTTGGAGATTACTTTTGCGAGCTTGGGAAGGAGAAGGTCCAGTCCTTCACGCATGAGCAAAAGCTCGGCGTTGTCTGTCACGTAGCAACTTGTTGCCTAGCTCCTGTCAGCTTCTTCTGCATCCCAGAGTCACACTCTCCACACAATGGAAAAAATCGGTAGCACGTGTGCAAAACTTCCATCACTGCGCAAATGAGCTACTTACTCCGTAGTGAATAATTCCCGCCGCAGCTGGTGCGACTTGTCCGAAAGCGTGTACGTGGGCCATGACATCGTGTCTCCTCTTCTTCTCCTCGACCTTTGCGACGCCAAAATCGTCATCGGTAACAGTCAAGTGCTCCCTCATCTGCCTCAGCGCATCTTCGGTGATACTCTCAATCCCGAGCTCCTTTTCCGACTCTGCAAGGAAAAGCCAGAGCTTGCGCCATATTGAGTGCCGGCTCCGCTGCGAGAAGAGTTGCGACATCTCGGCGGAGCAGTAGCGCCCCGTCAGCGATGTCTGGTAGGCATCGAAGATTGTGGCGCCAGATTGCTGCTTCATTGTGGATATGCGGCTCTGTATGTCGAGGGCGGCGTCTGTGGTGTTGGCCATGACTGTGCGGGGTGGTGATGAGTTATTCAGATTGGCGTGTGTGGGTTAGTCCAAATAGTCTTCCAAATGTAGTATAAAGTTTGTAGCAAACTTTGCAATAGTTAGCAACACGTGTGCTTGTACTGTTGATGAAGAGGGCTTAGGAGAAGCAGAAGGGTATCGTGAGATCAAAATCGACGTGGTGATTCAAACGGTCGTGGCTTCCTTTTCTACCCGTTGGGCAATGACGTCCTCACGTGTAGTCAAAAACTTTTGGAGCTCGCTAAACCCCACATTTAGTATCGCACCTTTGGAAACGCACGTCAATGGTCGGCTCTGGCGATTGTCGTCCTAATATCGGAGTGTCAAAGAGAACGGATCGACGATATCAGGGCGTTTTAGGCAATCAGAGATTTTCCCACCGTGTTGTTGGGTTACTGGGCGCGCTTCAACCGTCTACCTCGTCACGAAGTGTTTACTACGAAGAAACTCCGAGTTGCTTCGCTCACACGATACCTGCTTGTAAGCTTTTGGCAGGTGCTCCGGCAGGGACTCGAGTATCATGAGATCAAACGTCGCGAACGGGTGGCACAGCATGGCGCGCCCAGCCCTGAGGCCGCCAATGCATCCCGTTCTCCCGTGCCAATGCGGCATGGTAGACAACACGTGGGATAAACTGGTACGTCGTGTATAGCAACGTAACGTGAATGACCGAGAGGTTATCCCCGCGTCGGTTCATGCATGCATTCGATAGTACGGAAAAAAAGTCTAGACTTTGGTATCTCAACCTACTCCACAAAACCCATGCACCAAGTAGCCGTTCATGCGGCTCTGCCCAACTCCACAATTATTTCCGTCTCCGCGGACTCACAACGCTGGCCCCCTCCATACATCACGGTTGATCTTGAACAGGTTGCTCTGCTTGTGCGGAAGACTAATCTCGCGCTCCTTGTAGAAGCCAGCTTCTTGGAGATAATTTGCAAGCCTACAATGGTCAGCGTGGTGCTCGGTTGGAGACCTCTTGGCGCAGGACTTACTTTTCGTTGTCGACCCTCGGTTCCAACATGACCCTTTCTGTCCGGTTATCCGCAAGCCAACAGTAGTGCACCAACGCGCTTAGCCATATCTTGATCCTGTGGGGACCCCTGAACTCTTGCTCACCCACCAAGCAATGAAACCCGCGATCGTAATCGCTAACGATTGGCAGATACTTGCCAAGATTGTCTTCTTTGACCCAGTAAATCTCAAAATAGCCAAAGGGCTTTCCGTCCCAGCATCCCATGACAGGGAACGAGTTCTTTGATTGCAAGCCGTTCTTGAGGAATTCTTCTTGATGGGACTGAGGACCCGCCTCACCCCAGAAATGCGACACGCGGGGATCGTTCATCCACTTGTGCAGGTATTCTGCATCGGACAGTCCATTGCTCACCGAGCCCGTGGCAGATACAGGAGAGTCAGGTACCGCTGTGCCGCTGCTTCGGTGCGGGTTGGGTGCGCCGTTGGACACGGGACCCTGGTGACGAAGCGGCTTCGAAGAGATGGACGCCACGCGGAAAGACAGGTACTGCCCGACACTGGGGATGTATCTTGTATACAGTATCTCGCCTTGCCGCGGTGGTTTCGGGCGTATTGGGTGGCGCGTGTTGTTTGTAAAGACATACTGCGCTGGCGGCGGAGGATAAAAGGTGGGCAGATGCGAACTCGAGTGGAAGGGCCCCGGCGCAGTGGGCGACCAAAGACCTTGTGAGACCTGTTCTATCTGATGTTCCTTCTTCGGGTCGTTTCCAGCGGCGGGCGACGACGGTCTCGACGGGAAGGGTGAGCCTGACGGGAAGGGTGAGTTTGTGTTAGCCAAGGGCGAAAGCGTGAAGAGATAGATTCTGGGATCCAGCTGCCAGAATGTGCGCCGACTGACAAACATGCGCGACCAGCCCTCGGGCGAGGATTCGTCTTGCGCGCAACCCACGGTGGAATCTTCGCTGGCTATGAGACCCATGCGCTCGAGCTTGGGTAACACGACCTTGCCCTTGAACACGCCCTCTCTGTTGATATTGATCCTCCACTCTCCTTTCGGCTTGCCTGCATCGGCCGTGTTCTTGGACAGGGCGTTGGTGACCTGAAGCGTTGGCTCTGGCTGGTGGAAGTACCAGTACAGTGTCGCCCACAGCATCATGGCGATCTGGCGCGTGGGCGAGGCAGCAGGCTTAAACTCGCTGCTGCTAGGATTCGAGATGGAGGATATGTAGAGATGATCGCCGTTCAGCGTCGGCTTCTTGAAGCGGTGTACATGGCGCGGAGGGAACAATTCCTCGTCGCCCTGCTGCTGCTGTTCCTGTTCCTCTGTAGCCAATTCATCTTCCGAGTTGAGCACAACTGTCCAGCCAGGCGGAAAAGGCGAATGGCTATGAAGATCGCTGGATTTGAAAAAGAGGCCGCCGAAGACGGGCGTCACGGTGAGATTCTGGCCGTTTGGCAAATGTACAATGTTGACGGGTGCCATGATGACGTTGGCGGGGTAGCTGCGCTATGAAATAGAGAGAATAGACAAGTCGGAAGCGCAGGGTTATGACAATGCTAGAGAAAGCAGCGATCACACTACATGGCATGAGCCACTCCCTAGTCCGCTCACTCGACACGCGATTATCAAAAATTTCGTGGCTGTCACACCAATACTCTCGTTGACTAGTTCAGCTGCCGGAAAACGGCCGCGCAGGGCTGATGGCGGGGCATTCACGACAACAGGTCCTTGAGATTGCCTTCATGCTTCGCGAAGAGCTGCCCGAGCATGCATACAAGATACACATCATCATATCACGACGACAATACATCATGTCAACGTAAGGTTCAAGCGGCACGTGGTTATTGGCGGGGGAGCACATGGCCGCTGGGATGGAAGGAGCTCCAAGCTCGGCGGTCGGCGTCTTTGCTATGACGAAATGGCCAGTGATAAATCAGCAGCTTCCCCAGAGCTCTCCAGCTGCACCACCATAACGATACCACGACCTGAACCGCCCAATTGACTCAACCCCATCAATTGACGCCATCATGAACACCGCTCTCCTCCGCACATCTGCCCTGCGCTCGGCTGCACGAGCCGCCACGCCCGTCACCTCGCGCGCTGGACTCGCCGGCACCACATTTGTCCGCGGCAAAGCCACTCTGCCCGACCTTCCATGTACGCCCGCGACCGTGACCCCAACACCAAACTACTCGCATTGTGATTCTAACCCACCCCCGCAGACGACTATGGCGCGCTCGAGCCGTCCATCTCCGGCAAGATCATGGAACTGCACCACAAGAACCACCACAACACGTACGTGACATCGTTCAACAACTTCAGCGAGCAAATCGCCGAAGCAAAGCAAAAGCAAGACATCCAGGCCCAGATTGCGCTGCAGCCGCTCATCAACTTCCACGGCGGCGGCCACATCAACCACAGCCTGTTCTGGGAGAACCTCGCGCCTGCCAACCAGGGCGGTGGTGAGCCCCCGTCCGGCGCCCTCTCTGCCGCTATCAACAACAGCTACGGCAGCCTCGACGCCTTCAAGGACAAGTTCAACGCCGCGCTGGCGGGCATCCAGGGAAGCGGGTGGGCTTGGTTGGTCCAGGACACGCAGACTGGTGGCATCCAGATCAAGACGTATGCCAACCAGGACCCTGTCGTTGGCCAGTTCCGCCCCATTCTTGGTGTGGATGCTTGGGAGCAGTAAGTTCACCCACTTTTTGCGTTTATGAGTAAGTGCTTGCTTGCTAATGCCGTCTCCAGCGCTTACTACCTCGACTACCAGAACCGCAAGGCAGAGTACTTCAAGGCCATCTGGAACGTCATCAACTGGAAGGCGGCCGAGAAGCGCTTCCAGTAGGCGTAGCAATTACGGCAGGACACCCCCAGCTTCCTAACTCGCCGCCTTTTTTCAACAGCGTATATAGTGTAGTTAGTTAATACAAGCCATGTGAATCCATTTTTCAATCAAAAAAAGCCCCGTGGCATGTTACGATTCTGTCAACGGGATGTGTTTCCACATGTCATTTGCTCGTTGATCTATATACACACTTATCCCATATTAAGCCCTTTTTATAATAATCACGCTTCATAATACCTCTATGTATACATCCAAACGACACAAACAAGCGAACAAACTTGATAAAAAAAAAAAGAGAGAAACACGCTGCGCGATGTTTACATCCATCCAGGCAACCTTTCCCCACCTCCCCACGCCAAAGAAGAGAAAAAGCGACCAAAAATATGCATGCCTTTTCTTCAATGCCGAATCCCCTGCATCCACCGATCAATCTGATCCCTCTGTCTGGGATCCATAGGCGGCCCCATCATCTGTCCTTGCATCATACCCATGGGCATTTGCATTTGCATCCCCATTCCCATTGACATTCCCATCCCCATCTGCATCTGCATGGGCATGGGCATTTGCATGCCAGGCATCTGCATGGGGTTCATTTGCATGGGCGGCATCATGCTGCTTTGACGCATCAGACCGGGATGTTGGGGCTGTTGAGGCTGTTGGGGTATACCCATGTTGATGCCCATGCCCATGACGGGCTGTTGCTGTTGTTGTTGCATGGTCATGTTGAGATTGGGTGAGGACATCATTCCCATGGTATTCATACCCATCATACCCTGCTGCTGCTGCTGTGGAATCCCCATCTGCGGATTCATCATCATCATGTGATTCTGGCCGTTCTTGTAGGCCTGGATTTTCTGGCCGAGGGGGATGTTGTCGTCGTCGTCTTCTTTTTCTTTTGAGCCTATGCCTTTGATTAGTGGGTCGCCGTAGCCGTAGCCCGAGGCGCGGCGTGTGGCCGAGAGACGCTGTTGTTTTTTGCGCTCTTGGTCGACGACGTTTTGGTGCAGGAGGCTGCCTTGGGGGAGGTGCGAGATCAGGGCTTCGTTGGAGACTTTGCGGCTTTGGTTGTGTGGGTCGAGGGGGTTGGCGGAGAGGATGTCGGCGAGGGAAGAGGAGGAACGTAGACCGGGTCGATGGCTCGAGGGCTGGTCACCACGAGCCGCTGCCTCGGCTTGAAGGCGGGCACGGCGCTGGCCAAGCGTCTCTTCCTCTTCCTCTTCGGCTTCTGGAGGGGCTGCGGCTTTGGGCGACTCCTTGGTTTCGTCTTGACCTTCCGGACCACCGAATCTGCTCATCATCTCGGCGGCAAAGTCACCACTTACAGTGCTCTTGCGGACGTCACCACCCAAAGCTGACTCGCGCTGTTGCTTTTCCTTGAGACGACGCATACGATCAGCTAACGTCTCGCCTTCTTCTTCATCCGAGATCGGATCAGTCGTAACTTCAGGCACCGCAAGATTCAATTGGCTTGTGGATCCCCCCTGGTACTGAGTCTGACGCTGATTTGGATCAACCCCACGGAGCCTATTCCGCCGACGACTTAAAGGCTCGTGATCCTCCATTTCACGCTGCTCAATGAGTCCCATGGTCCTGCGTGGCATGTTTTGCTGCTGTCCAGGTTGTTTGTATAGCACACCAAGGGGTACATCGTCGTCAGAATCATCCTCTGGAGCTTCCCAGGCAAGATTGACCTTTTTACGTATCCGCCGTTGCTTTTCCGCTTCAGCCACGTCGTTCATCTGGAGCAAGGTCTGACGGCCATCAATCAGCCCTTGCTCCATGAGGGTGACGTAGTTCATCTTTCGAGTCTTTTGTTTTGCTTGGCGCAACTGGAGCTCAGCCAACAGAGTAGTTGGTGCTCCGTATTGCAGTTCTTCCTCTTCCTCACCCTCCGACTCTTCTTCTTCTGACTTTTCGTCGTCTGATGCTTCTTCACGACGAGCAGCCTCCTCCTCCTCCTCATGCTGAGCTTGGTTCACGGTCTCGTAATACCGCGACCGCCTGGGATTGGTATCATGTTCAGTCGAGGGGCCCCGTGCATCCTCGTCACGCTCTTCTAGCTGATCGCCCAGACTCATCCGGCTCTCGCTTGCCTTTACAAGCAGCAGGTTCATGTCAGCCGAGCTATTACGCTTCTTGAGTTTCTTCAGACGTTCGCCATTCGCGTTGTGGTTGGTGTCGAGAATATTAAACGAGCTCCGCCTTCGTGTCTCTTGTAGTGTGGGTGGCACCTCTGGCATTTTGGAGCTCCGACGCTTATGCTCAGTGCCATAGACTTCACGGCTTACGTTGCCAGCAAAAGGATGGTCAGTAAAGGCAGAAACCGGTGCATGTGCAGAGGCATCCAAGATGCTTTCAAGAGTGTTCTCGGCAGATTCTCCTTTGACAGCAAATTCTTGCGTGGGAGCAGCTCGGTTGTCAAAGTAAGCGCTCGCTCGTAACTGAGGCGGAAGAGCCATCAAGCTCTGTCTGCTCTTTCTCTTGTTCGCCCTGGCCGACTCCTCACTGGCGTCCCCAAGCAAGGGCATGGACTTTCTGTTTTCTGTCTGCATAGACTCCAGAAGCTGAGTCTGGCGTCTTGTTCGTACATCACTGGGTGGCAGCTGTGATAGGCGCTTTGGAAGATTGAGCATCCTCGGCACAGGAGCAGGATAGAAAACCATGCCGTCCTCTGGCGGCGGGGCACCCATAGAGTAGACGCTTGGATTGTTGTTCATGAAAGAGTGGTTCGAGGATTGGCGGCTATGGCCGTGGTGACCGTGAGACGGTTCAGGCTCCTCCTCGACAGTGTCTGGGCAATGAACGCCGTCAAAGTCCTGCCATAGTGTACGTGCTTGGTGGGTAGTGTCGGTCGAGGCTGCCGTCGGTGGTCGGTCTGGGAAATCGCGCTGGTCTGAATACTGGTACTGGTACTGGGTGTGTTCAGCATGTCGCTCTTCAGTCTGCCTGGGTGGTGTGCCCGTGATGATGCTATTACGCAGCTCTTCTGGCAGTGAATTTGCGACATCGTCGAATATCCTCGTAAATGAGGATACCTTGCGCTGGGGAGGTGAGGAGGAATCGTGCTCCTCAGCAAGAGGGGCAGACCGTGGCGAGGTTGAATACGCTTCATACTTCTTCCCGTCTTCTTCCACTTCCTCTGGGTGTACAATCTGCCCTAATCGCGAGGCCTTGGATTCTGAACGCTGGCGCTGGATCGACGTCGATGGCTTGGACCAGCCTCCCGAGTGCAGGGAGCCGGCGGGTGAAGTAATATAACCTCCTGGAGAGTAGCCGCCCCATCGTGCGTTACCATTCAAGTCTACTATAGAGTTTGCGTGCGAGCTCATCGAAACCCCGCGGCTGCGGGTACTAAACTGCCTCGTCGGCTCTTCGCCCGTCTGCCAGTCGCGCAACGACGAACGCCGGCTCTCGGTCAGCTTCAATTCCGAGTATGTCTTTC
Organism: Stemphylium beticola; assembly: GCA_029100535.1. Lineage (NCBI taxonomy): Eukaryota > Fungi > Ascomycota > Dothideomycetes > Pleosporales > Pleosporaceae > Stemphylium > Stemphylium beticola. The sequence goes on along the minus strand of JARBXR010000237.1, from coordinate 6,903 downwards.
TGATTTCCTCCTGGAGATCCGAGCCCGACTCGCTCATGCGCTCGGCGTGCTCTTCCAGGCGGTTGATGTTGCCGACGTATGCCCCTTGCAGCGATTGGAGATCGGGGACCGGGTGCCGGAGGTCGACGTTGGGCTTATCGGGAGAGCGCATCGGGGCGGATTGCGAAGGCGGAGGCGTAGAAGCCATGGCGGAAACGGGCAGCAGGAAGTCTGCCACACAATGGAAAAAGTATTTCCCTTATCGTAAAGGAGACTCTGGCTATGTTTGTTGCACCGAGACCGACATGGATACCAGCAGAGGGCCATGTCCTTTCCAATAATAGCACGCGTAACGGCAGGGGCGACGCGACGCTAACCGTTGCCTTGGCACGGTCACGTTGCGCGTGCGCCTCAACTCCGCAATCCGCAATTTCTACGTCCGACCACTGCCTCGTATACAGAAAACCACGCCACCCATCATGGACGCCGACGGAGGCAAACGGAAGCACAGCTTCAGACAGCAGCCGAACAAGCGCGCAAAGGCCGAAGATGGCAGCGCGCTCAAGTCAGGCTTCGGCGCGAAGATGCTCGCCAAGATGGGGTACAAAGGTGAAGGCGGTCTTGGAAAAGAGGGAGCTGGTATCTCGGAGCCTATCCAGGTGGTGAATCGCGGCACCAAAGGCGGTATCGGCGCAGTCGCCGAGAAGAGCGAACAGCAAAAGCGCGAGGAGCGGCGCAAGGCCGAGGAAAATGGCGAAAAGTACGTCGACACTTCGGAGGAGGAGCGCGAGGAGCGGAAGAAGAAGAAGGCGAAAGCAAGAGGCGAGGCGCGTACAGGAGCGCCGCGACCCAAGAAGACGCTGTTCGAGTTGGAAGCAGCTGGCATGCATGTACCGCCCGCATTGCAATCCATCATCGATGCCACCACCGGCGCATCTACCCCTACCTCTGGTGTCTCATTGCGCGGATCCGACTTCGTCCCATTCGAAAACTCGCTACAGGCACGCGTGCGGAGGGATCTGAACAGCTTCTCGGAAGCATTCGAACAATTGCAGATCGAGTCGCAGGCCATTCCGCCCCAAGAGTATGCGCTGCAAAAGGAGCTGGAAGCATTGGAGCAACAAATGGATGAGCTTGAGGATCTGCAGGCACGAATTGAATCGTTGCGTACGGGCACTTTCGACGTCGTCTGCGAGGGATTAAAGAGTCTGCGCGCCGCGTATCCGTCGAAGCCCTTACATCGTGAATCCATCGCCGTTATACACCCACACTTTTCCAGAGCCATCGCTTCGTGGGAGCCGCTCGAGGATGCGCTCGAAAACTTCGCAGCAGCCTTCTCAGAAATGGCGGATATCATACAGCCCCGGAGTAGAAGAATTGTATCTCAGGCCTATACCCATCCATCGGAAGCCTTGGTTAGTCACAGCACAGTCAACGAAGAGGACACGATAAAGCGCGGAACTACATCGTCATACGAGTCGATGATGTTGAAGCTGTGGCTCCCCACTATAAGCTCAGCGGTAACCCAATGGGACGTGAGGAACCCACGTCCCATGGTGCATCTGTTAGAAGTCTGGAAACCAGTTCTGCCACCTTTCATCGCGAAAAGAGTGCTGGAACAGGTCACAAGGAAGCTTTCCACCTCCATCCACGAGTGGAACCCTCGGAAATTCAAAAAAAGCCCGCACACGTGGGTCATGGAGTGGCTCCCATTCATCAGGCCTGCTGATTTAGACCCCAAGGGATCAGGTCTCGTTGCAGAGATTAAGCGCAAGATTCGGCATGCTCTACAGTCTATCGATCTTTCCAAGGGACCACTACCAGGGATGGAACAGTGGCAAAGGCTCTTCGGCAAGGGCGAGTTCGACCACCTTCTCACCTCTCACCTGGTACCGCGCTTATCCGCCCATCTACGAGACAACTTTGAGATTAATCCTGCTGAACAAGACCTTGCACCATTAGAGGCTGTATTTGCATGGAAGGGGCTGATATCGAATGAAGTCATTGGTGAACTGCTGAAAGCGCAATTCTTCCCCAAGTTCCTCGAGATTGTCCACCAGTGGCTTTCGAGCGAGGAGGTGGTCTTTGAAGAGGTTCAGACTTGGCTCGCGTGGTGGAGGAACGACATTTTGCAAGAGGAGATGAACAATCTTCCCTCGGTCGCATCCGGCTGGAACGAAGCATACTCGCTTATCAACCAAGCACTGGATCTTGGCGAGGCGAGATTGACTGATCTGCCCGCTCCTCAGATGGAGAATGCTGATGCCTCTCCAGAGACACCTCAATTCGCTAAGTCAATCAGCAAGGAGCCACCGCGTCCAGCACCCCAAGTGGAAGAGGCAACATTCAAGGACGTTGTGGAAGAGTTTTGCGCAGAGGAAAACCTACTCCTTATACCGCTCCGTGAGGCACACGATCAGACTGGTCTTCCGCTATTCCGAATCACAGCAAGCGCGACGGGACGTGGGGGTGCGGTGGCCTATCTCAAAGGCGATGTGCTGTGGGTGCAAAACAAGAAAGACAAGAGTGTCTGGGAGCCTACAGGGTTGGACGAAGCACTTACTGCCAAGGCTGAAGGCAAGTGAGAATCGCCAGCATACGCGGTGTTCCCATCACTTTGAAGTGCACAATACAGCACCGAGGGCATGCCCTTTCACCAACAAGGTGCTCGGATTCTGGCAGGGTAAGCTCCAATAGCCTTTCCTGGGCAGATATGTTTGCTAGCATTCGCTAATCCAGCATCGGTCTGATGCATGCTTAGGTAGTGATAGTGATATGTCGACACGCGGCCGGGCGTACATGGTCTCGGACTGGAAATTGAAGCCAACGTTATCTCTCCATCAGCACATTTTCTCCTGACCACTTGCTCCTGACCTACCATGGTGAGCTCCGACGCGCGTAGGGCGTTGTTTCCAAATGCCGAAAGTTCGCATGAGTCGTGAACAAGACAGGCTGACGGCCAATGCAAAGTCCAGTCACAGGATATGGCGGTGATGCGGCTTGATAGTGGGACTTGGTGCTGCAAGCCGGATATGTGACACGACGCGTATCATTGCATCAAAACGTGGGAGCAATGATGATCGCGTAGAATTTTCGCCCCACGAGGCCAGGCTCGCTGCTTCAAGTAATCATCTCCTCGAGCCATGCTGGGTGCCAGGGCTGTAAAGACGATGTAGTGGCTGGTGTGATTGCTAGTGTGATGAGGTGACTGTGCGCTGATTCGCATGGCGCGGCGCTTAGAATAGCTTTATTTGACCAATGGGAGACGCCGAATTCACGTGCATTTCTTAGTCTGCAGGGGCTGCCCTTTATGCATGCGGACCGTCTCTTCCCGTTGACTGTGCCCCGAGTTGGCAGCAGATCAGCCTCTATCCCGGAGACTGGGTGCCAGCGTTGTGGGGAAAATGTTTCTTGACCGTCTTTGTTTCAACACGAAAATCCTGCCCACGACGACCATCTCCCTCGGTATCGCAGCCTCGTAATATAGTCTATTTTAGTACCGCCACTCGGCGCGTTGAGGGCAAGTCCTTGCAAAGCAGCCATGTATCGGCTTCAGTCCCATCTCGTGCTAGCTCGCCTGGAAGCGACCCCGCCTCAGCGGCTGATTGAGTGCATCCACTGGACGCCTGCATGCAGCTCAAGAACTCCTCAACCCAATCACGTCTCTCACCCTCAATTCCCAGCCATCACACCCAGTCGTCCGCCTCTTGCTTCCGTCCACTTGCAGACCGCCGATCCAGCTACTTACCCGCTGCAAATCCCTCTTCATATCACCATGTCGCCTGCTGTTACACTCTGCACTTCACCCGGTTCCTCACTGTCGGGAAGCGGGCAACTAACCTGTGCATTTGCGGACCTGGATCGTCGCTCTACCCTGGACGAGCGAGACAAGATACACGTACCCTCCTTTTCCTATTTCTTGCTTATATTTCCTTGATTGATCCGAAACGATGCTGGAGAGAGCGCTTCCCCCAGCACTGCTATCACTACTACTTGTTGCATCGCGTGTTTCTGCTGCACCCTACGACTTCATCGACAACTACCGCGACCCTACCCCGTCGCCTGAGGACGGCCCGCCTGCTTCATATAACGCCGTCCGAGACAAGAACGTTTTACCCTACGAGATTTGTGGTGTCGTCGGCGGCTACGTCTTTACAGTACTTATCTGGGGGGTTTTACTCCTCACCGTCGGTAGAAGGATGAGACGAAAGGCACTCGAACCGCCCAAGGAATTGGAGCTGGAACTCCAGGACAAGCCGATAAGACCGACCATCAAGACGCCAGGACTGGCATCGCCACCATTATCGGCACGATCCTTTTTCAGAAGGTTCAAGAAAAACGACTCTGCGCATAGCAGCCCAACGAGTCCAATCGTGGAATCACCAAGCTCGTTTGATCAAACGGTCATCGACGCTCATCGTGGCCAAGCGCAAGCCGATATGGAGCGTCTATATGCCGCCGTCATGGACTTTGACGCCAGGAAACATTCATCAAAGGTCAGCGTAGAAGAGACAGAACCCGTTCCCGCGCCTCCTCCAGCACCTACCGAGCGAAGAAGACCATCCGCCATCAGCATCGCTCGCTCCCAAGACAATACCGACATTCCCGCCTCGCCCATCAAAGCCATCTACCCACCCGGCCACCAAGAGCGACCTACAACCGCATCCGCGCCTCGCGACCGTCTCCGCGCAGACCAGCAATCGCCGCCCAGCCCCCGCAGCATTCTATCCAAGCGGTCACAAATGTCGAACGCCACAAGCGGCAGCAAGAACGCGCGCTTCAACCTAAAAAACCTCCGCATCTCGGGCCCCATTACAAAGTACCCCGGTGCGGATTCCGACGACGAAGCACGCACACCCCTCTCCCCACGTTTCTACGCCCCCGGCGCCCCACCCTCGCCACCAACCCAAACAAACTCGCCTACCTCGCCCTACGACGGCGCCGAAGAACTAGACACAGTGCAACCACTCCCCCGCCCTGCTCCGCACCGCGGGACCTCGTCGTCCAACAACGCCAACGCAAACCCCAACGCCGGTCTCACCCTCTCACTCTCCCCCCCACCTCCATCATCCCAGCAACAACAAACCAACCCCAAACCCCTACCCCCACAATCCCTTCCCCTCCGCTCCTTCGCAGAGCCCCTCGCTTCCCCCGGCATCCAAACAACAGTGCTAGATCGCCGCGTCGATAAACTCGCCTTGGGCACCCCGAAGACGGGCGTCCCGTTTACCCCGTATAGTCCGTACATGCCGTTCACGCCCATCACGCCTGTTACCCCGCATCTGACTACGAAGCGGGATCGCAAGATGGAGAAGAAGGCAGAGGGCGCAAGGGGCAGGAGGAGGAGAGCGGGTGGCTTGGAGGAGGTGCTTGTGCAGAGTCCTAAGGATATCTTTGGGGATGCTTATTAGGGGGGGATTGTGTATGTGATGGATATTTGGATTGACTTTGTTTTGCATTTATGCGTTTAGCGATTGTACCCACGCCGCCGCTGGTAGAAATGGCTGGTTGATGACTCTTTTTTTATCATATACGTCTCTTTCTTCTTCTACGGGTTTTTATCCAGGCTGTGATGAGGAACGCACGTATATATTGTATCTATATCTTCTGGCTCTAGCTTTCCGTAGACGCGATGACGAATATCAAGACATATATACCCCACTTCTCACGTATTCATGACGATTTCTCAAAACAAAAAGTGTGTAATTATATATATGTATATATATCCTCGCTGAAGTAGTGATAATATCAACAGCCCGAGTAGAAAGAAAGAAAAGGAAAAAAGCGAAAGTATCCCCTCATAATCCATCCCTCCTCCCCCGTCCAAAACCACCATAGATAAAAGCCGCCGGAAAGGGAAAGAAATGGGGAGATGGTAATGCGATTTGAGAATGCGGACGTACTACTTATCTAGGGGAGAGAAGAAAATACTGCTGCTGCTGCTGCTGCTAATGATGATGATGATAATAATAATAAATTAGATAAATAAGTTCTAGGCAGCTAGATTGTAATGCAATGCGAGCAAGAGAGGAAGAATAAGAGAGATAGACAAAGAGAAAAAAAGGGGACAACGCTATAGAAACAACCGCACGCTTGTTTATTGTATAGATGGGAGATGAGGGAGAAGTAGTCAGTCTGTCTGCGCAATGGGACACAGTAGAAGGATAGGAAGAAAAAAAAGAGAAAAAATGCAATTTTAACCAAAAGTCGAATTGATACGTCACCGTCGAGAAAAAGGGAGAAAAGAAGGGAATTCTTCAAAAAAAGGGCGGAAAAGGAGACGGTGAAAAACATGAAAAAAGAGAGAGAGAGCAACTCATTCGTTTGGGGGACATGCTTGGTATTTGCAAAAAAACGGGGGAGAGCGAGCGAGCGAGAGGGGGGAGTGAGGAAAGATAATTGTACAATCCGGCTCCTCCCCTCGCATCCCCTCCCTCCTACCCACCCATTTCTTTTAAAAAAATCATCCAAAGCTTTGTACATATTGGTATCCTTGTCCCCACTGTCCCCGCCCCGCAACGTTTGCTTCTCAGACTTAAAAATTGGCCAAACCGTTCTTTGAATGGCGTTTGCTAAAGCGCTTTCTACCCTTGATCGAGTCAGTATCGGCTTGATCTTTGCGGAGGTGGCCGTGACCACCGCCGTGGTGCCGTGATGAGGCGGGGATGTTGACGCCCTCAAGGGCCGAGTCGCCTCCCAACGTACTGGTGGGAGTGGTGTGATTTGAGACGAGCTCGTTGAGGCCTGCGTCGGCCGAATACGAGTTTGTCATTGTTTGGGCGAAGGCGTAGTCCCGGGCCTGTTCGATGCTGTCGAGCCACTCTTGGCTCGAGTATTTGCTGCCGTCCGGGTCGCTGGTGGTGCTTTTGGGATCTTCAAAGACGTACTGCTTGTCTCGCTGGGGACATGTTAGTTGGCATGTAT
>JARBXR010000236.1:0-25101 GCA_029100535.1 Stemphylium beticola | reverse complement strand
TTCGTCTCGTGCGACAACTGGCCTCCAGCATCGCTTCCCTTGACCGAAGGATTCGACCTACTGTTGTTTGTAACAAAGGCGTCCTAGTCTTTAACTAGAGTAGTATTATTAGTGTCTATAATAGAGTTGTCTAAATAATAGTAGATAATTAGGTTAGCCTACTTTTTAGTATCGCTGTAGAAGAAAGTAGTAGCCTACACAACCTTATTATAGTCCTTAATCTTATCTTCTTTAAGATAGAAATTCTAATTAACTTAGAGTAGCTAAGCTTTAAGCTTATTATAGTTGCTATAGTATAGATTAGTCTTATTACTATATATATTATTTTCTCTAGTGTAGGAAGTGTCTAGAGTGTCTATAGCTATATCGCTTATATTAAGGGTATTTAAAGTATAAAGGTTATCTTTAGATAATCTAGAGTTAGTTCTTAAGTATAAGTAAAGTTATAATAGATAATATATACTAACACAATATAAGAGTTAATGTATAGTAACGTGGTTCACAACCGAGTCGGCCACCCAACCGAGCCGGCCACTTTACTCTACTTAAACGCCTAAGCAGCAATGCAGTACATCACCACAATATTTTTTTGTACTATCGCGACAGTGTAGTATTATTCAGAAGCGCCGCTATTATCTACATCTTCTATTTCTACCTTACAGGTGCGAGAGTTATGCCCAACCTGATGAAAGGCAGAGATCGTGATGCGAACATGATGTTGTTGTATTATGGGAGCTACGAACGTGGGAGATAATCGAGCCAAACAAGGACGCTAGTCCCAAAGAGGACGCGCTAATAAGCGCTCCCTCGAACACAACCTCGCTGCAACGGCCGCAGCGCCTCTCTGCGCGCACCCTCTTCGCAAGCGTCTCACCGTCCTCACGACTACCACTCTCCCTTTCAGCAATTAAGGTAGATACCTTACTAATAGTTAGAGTCTCCTCTGCGCGTATATACTACCTTTTACAGGTCTTATACTTTATAAGTATATTAATAGCGTCTTAAAGGCAGTCTATTTCCTTCTATACTAATACTATATTATAAGCTATCTACTAAGTGCCTTTACTTAGCTACTTAACCTACTTATCTAATTAACTTACTAGTGACTCTTAGTAGTTTTGCATACAATTTCGAATTAGTATAGATTGCGCCTCTACCTCGCGGGCGTCGCGCGGTGTTTGCGCCTCCTAGGCGGCAGTGCCTAGTGCAGGTGGTGTTAGCGTACGAAGCTGCACATCTAGCTTTAATAACACAGCCTCTAGGTTATATAGGACTAGTCTAGCACCTTAAAACTCTACTTAAATATTCTCTAGTATAAATATTTTCTTATAAGCTACTTAAAAAGCTAGTAGGAAGATTTCTTTATTAACATAGTGGATGCGGCTGCGTGCCAAGAGCGAGATCCCGTCGCCGTAGTGGCGCTTCAACAGCGAGTAGGGGACCACGTCAAGAGGCTGCAGGAGGTGCGACGAGTGAGGTGGCATACAGAGAGCGATAATCTTGTTCTCCTTGCAGTAGTCCTGGAATTCTATTGAGCAGTGGCTCTCGTAGCCGTCAATAATAAGCAGCCTATATGCCCCAGGAGGACGCCTTCGTATAGGCGTCAAAGTGCTTAAGCTATACTAGCGCGAGGTCGTTATTAATCTAGCCTATAGGAGAAATAGTGATAATCTAATCGTAAGGTAGATCTGCGAACTAGGAGGTGATAAGGACCTTCCCTGCAAAGATAAGAAATAGCGGGATAACGCGCCCTATCGCAGAGACGCCTTATACTAGAGTTACCCACTCGCGATCGCTAGGCTATAGTTAGACTGGCAAATGGGTCGGGGTTGGGCCAGGGTTGGGTCGCCTAGATTGGAAAGTACTAGGCCAATATGATCATAGTCTGAACCAATTCGGTCTAGTACTTTCCGATCTAGGCGACCCAACCCTGGCCCAACCCCGACCCATTTGCCAGTCTAGCTATAGTTTTTTCTATTTCTTAGATTTCTCTAAGCCTATAATAATAATCTAAGAGAATATTCTATCTATTATAAAGCTAGACTTATTAAAATTCTAGATATTCTTATCTATAATACTATACTTCGCCTTTATTAATTAAATAAGTATAAACTAGAGCTTAGTAATTACTAAGTCTTTATAGATAGCCTTCTAGTAATTATATAGATAGCTCTATCGCGTTCGCAGCTTAGATATACACTTAATAAAGTTATTAACCTAGTTCTTGCCTATAGGCTTTCTACTACGCACTCTTAGCAGTCTATCAGCTATATCTCGTACGTGTGCCTTTGAGGGCGGTATACCACGTAGACCCTCTTCTAGTACACGCTGTATAATCGCCTCCTCTTCTAGCTCGGTAAGGCGCTTTGTGTTTGGCTCGCAGTCGCGTCGAGGGCGTGTCCCAGCGCGTCGGTCTTGGAGCGTAGATCGAGGGACTTGGTAGACTGCTGCAGCGCGTCTTACGCTTTAAATCTGCTTAGATGCGATATTAAAGATAGCAATATGTATATCTCCTTTAGTATAGGTCTTTTGTACGTTGCGTTATTGAGACATAACGCGTTGTTATTGCGTAGGCATTTTAGTGGGGTAAAGTGGCCGGCTCGGTTGTGAACCACATTATAGGTAAATTAGTATAATTAGTAGATTAATATAATAATTTAAGAGTTAAGAATTAAATACTAATCTTTAGATTTTAAAGTTAAATATAATAAATTATAAAGGCTTAATGCCTTCTAATGTATACTTAATAAGAGTAGTCTGTTACAGATAACAAGCAAAGGTCTCCCCTGAACGAAGGATGCGATATTGGCAGCCAACAGTCGCACGAGACGAAGGATAAGGATCAGCGCGGGGCGCGCGGATCACGTGATTGACATCACGCCAAGACTAACTATCAGGCGCTAGTATGTGATGGCAGTGTCTGAGTAATAGTAGCTATTAGAGACATTAGGCACAGCAAGAATAATATTGTAATAGTAGTAATAGTAATAGATATAGTAATAAGAATATAAGGATAGAAAGATTTTATTATTTCTTTTATTATAGTTAACTCTTATAAGTTTATTTCTTATCTAGATTATTACTTAGTTATTCTATTATTTATAGAATTAGATTGTTATTACCTGAATACCTACTATCCCACTTAGTCGCTAGACAAACCGCACGTAGCTATACGCATAGCTCGCCTGCCCTAACCCGGATCAGGTACAGAGAAGTATAGCGCACCCCCGTGTAACACTTTGACCACCCACGGACTTTGTAGAAGGTATTCACCAACAGGACGCCTTAAGAAGATTAGAAGGAGTTATTATATTAGCAGCAGGTAATAGAGGATAGGCACTAGCTACGCTAGCTATAGTACTAGGCCTAAATAAGAATACTTTTCTAGCTAATAATAAAATACTTAAAGATTAAAGGTCTAATAATAAGAATAAAAATTCTAATATTAGAGAATTTAGAAATCTTAGGTAATAGGCCTATATCTAGATATAATAAATAGCTTTAATAATAGATATAATTAATTAGCTTTTAAATTAGCTAATAGCTATCTCTAATAAATAACCTATTACTATAAGAAAGCTTAAGATAGCGCTACTTAAAAAATATAGTAGAGATAGGGAGAAATTATAAATATTTTTTATTTACACTAACCTAGACTGCGAGTATAATAAAATATCTAATAACTAAGAGAAGATTCTTATAGTAAATACTTACCTAAAAAATAAAATTTCTAACTAAATATAACTCTATATAAATAATTACTTACTTAATATAATCTATAGAAAAATAAAAATAGAAACTAAAACTTTATTTATAAATTAGATAGAATTTAAATAAGAAATAGAATATATTTTTAGAGAAGTAGATACTAAGAACTAAATTAAAAAAAGAATTACTTATCTAAAGTAAGTCTTATTAGTATTAGTATATATAGTAGAGTTTAAATAACTATAAGTATAAATTAACTAAAATAATATAGTATTTTAAATAGTTTTTAAAATAGGCTTAAAAGAAAATATTAAAAATAGCCTTATACACTATAATAAGCTAGAAATACTATACGCTTTACTTAAGCTAGCTACACGTATTAATAACTAACTTTAGAAATAGAATAACTAGAAGAAATACTTCTAAACTAATATAGCTAATATAAAGAGATAGCGTGGCAGATACAACAATAATAGAGACGCTATTATAACTAGTAAGATGCAAGACAAGACTAAAGGACGAAAACCCGGAAGAAAGTTCGACGACGGACTTTCCAAGGAAGAGCGCCAGAAGCGCTACGACAACAAAGCATGTCTCTAATGCGGAAAGGAAGGATACTTCCGCAGAGACTGCCCGCAGAATAATTAAAAGGGAAAATAGAGAGCTGTTAAGATTAGAATAATTAGATAAGGCACGCCCTACTCTAGGGAATAGTCTACTAATAGTAATATTAGTAATATAGAACTATGTGACGGTTTGGGCCTTGCCAAGATCCACTCTGGTACGAGTTGGGTACGGCTATCGCTACCACACTTGATCATCCCACACACGCATATAGCTGCACTCTTTCGTAGCTATACAATGACAACGCAGTCCTCCCCCTCTCCTCACACCGTTACAAACTATATAAGAAAGCTTAGCTATTAGATAACACTAACTATAAGCTTCTCCTCTAAGTAGTTAAGGCATAATAAATAATAATATAGGACGAAGTTTAACTAACTAACTTAAAAGTACTTATAACTATCGCATAGCAGCGACTATAGGACTAGCAATATTAAGTATAGAGATAAAATACACACCTAGCTAATAAATATAGCTATAAAGGACAAATCGCTATTACTAACCTAAGAGCTAAGAAAGTAATATAATAAGCCTTTAATAAATAACCCTACTTTAAAGAACTAATAGCTAAGGTTAAAGACTAAGAAGCTAGTAAAGTAGAAGGTACTAAAGAATATAAAGATTTATATTAGTATAACTATAAACTAGGATATAAATTCTATAAGAAGGATAAAGAGAATAGTAAGATAGACTAAGACTAGTACTACTACCTGCAGCTAGAGGCAGATAAAAAACTAGTAGATAACTATTATCTTTATAAAATTAAGAAACTCTAAGAGGCTAAAAGAAAGAACTAAGCCTAAGAAGATATAAGTAAAAATAGGGACTAGTCTAAGGAAGATAAGTAGTATGCAGAGAATATACTTTACTTACGCTTATATATATTATTCTGCTAAAAGAATAGATGCTATATCTACGAGCTAGGAAGGGAAGAAGCCTATTAGAAGCTTCTATAGAAGCACTACTAATATAGATACCTCTTCTATTAATAATAAATAGAGAATACTTAGAGAGTAGATAATTCTTATTATAGTACCCTATTATCAAAGATTTATAAGGTAGTAGACTGCCTAATTCACGCAGTAAGAAAATAGGCACTAAAGCTACGAACCTAGAGACTAGAATTAATTCCTTACTAGAATATTCACTAGAGCTTCTGCCACGATAATAGATGCACTATCTATTATAACGCTAAGTACGGCGCAGGCTACTTTCCTAAGAAGAGGAAAGATAAGCAGTTAAAAAACTAGGATACTACTAGGGACAGAGTTATACTAGTGTAGGCAGTCCTAAAACGACTCTTTACAATGTACGAGACACGAGTCCGCACGATCTTAAGTTAAGAACAGAAGTCTTAGTACACGGACACAAACTCACAGCGTTCGTCGATAGCGGAGCTGTATAGACAATCATCTCGTCACGAGTAGTAGAAAGATGTAATATACCCTACCAGGCTAAGAAACAGCCAGTGCGAGTGGTATTGGCCGACGATAGCCCTGTAGAATATGGGGACGGCATAATAAGACTAGAGACCTAACTAGTGTTACTAGATATAGCAGGGATTAGAGACTAGACGACTATTAATATTATAGATCTTAGAGAAGAAGATATATTAATTAGCTATAATTAGTTAATTAAGTACAACCTGGCTATCGATTAGCTATAGAAGACGATACTTAGCTAAGAACCTACGCGTAGGGTTGCTAGAGTACGTAGAAGAGATACGCCCGACAGTCCAGAGCTCACCTAGAAAGGGAGGATTAGCAAGATCTCGCCTTGTGAGATAGACAAAACCTACGAGAAGGACCCTTAGAAAGTAGAAGTTATATAGGTATAGTAGGTCGCGACTATAAAAGAAGAACTAGTACTACTATAAATACTAAAGGAGTATAATACGAATAAGTTCTAAGAACTATTTAAAGAAATAGAAGTAACTAAGTTAGTAGATTACTAAAAGTAAAATTATAAGATCTATATCTAAAAAAAAGCTAAACTCGTCCTAGGACTAATATACCTAATTGCGCCTAAGTATAAGCTAGAGTTGCGCAAGTATCTTAGAAAGAATCTAAAGAAGAAATTTATCCGCGAGAGAAGTAGCCCTATAGCTTCTCTAATATTATTTATGAAAAAAGCTAATAGAAAGTAGTAGCTCTGCGTAGACTATAGAAGGGTGAATAGCGATATAATAAAGAATTACTACCTTTTACTACTAATAATAGAGCTTATAGATTAACTCTAAAGAGCTAAGTAGTTTATAAAATTTAATATTTAAGAAGGATTTTACTATATCTAAATTACTAAAAGACACGAGTAGAAGACTGCCTTTAAAACAAAGTATAGACTATATAAGTATATAGTTATGCTATTTAGATTAACAAACGCGCTAGCAACCTTTTAGGTAGTTATTAATAAGGCACTCTATAAGTATCTAGACATCTTCGCGACAGCGTACTTAGATAATATACTAGTGTATTCTAAGGGATCGCTTAAAGAATACGTAGAATATATAAAAAAAGTACTATAGAAACTTAAAGACTATAAGCTATACTTATAATCTAAAAAATATAAATTCTATATATAGAAAATAGAATTCTTAGAGTTTATTATTTTAATAGAGAGTATAAAAATAAATCTAAAAAAGATCTAGACTATATAGAAGTAGCTAATTCTTAAAATAGTTAAAAATATATTATTTTTTATAAAATTTATAAATTTTTATAGAAAATTTATTAAAAACTATTTTTAGATTATAATACTATTTATAGAGATTATAAAGAAAAAAGTAAAGTTTAAATAAAAAAAAGAATACTAAGATATTTTTAATTAAATTAAGCGGGTATTCTTTAAGGCCCCTATACTCGAAATATACAACCCTAGACAAAAGACGCGAGTCGAGACTAACGCGTTAGACTACGCACTTGGCGCTGTATTATCACAGCTATGCGACGATAGAAAATAGAGACTAGTGTTCTACTATTCTAAAAAGTTCTCTAAAGTAGAACTTAACTATAATATTTATAATAAAGAACTACTTAGAGTAGTTAATACCTTTAAATAGTAGAAAGTGTATCTATTAGAACTTTTAGACTAAATTAAAGTATTTTCTAATTACTAGAACTTAATAAGTTTTATAATAACTAAGAAGCTTAATAGAAGATAAGTCTAATAGGCTAAGATACTCTCTTAGTTTAACTTTAAAATTACTTACTAAGCTAGATTACTTAATAGAGTAGTAGGCGCTCTAAGCCGAAGATCTAATCTACGAGAAGAAGGTTATAAAGAACCACATGACGCAGTACTTAAGGAGATGCCCGATAGCAGTCTCAAGTACAACTAGCCGGAGCTGGCTAGAATAGCCAAGGTGGCCGAGCAAGTAGAAACGTTACAACAGCAATGGCAGCAGAAAGCAGCCAACTGGCAGTTCGAACCCGACGAAAACGGCTCCGATGAACTGTTGCAGGACGAGAAGGAGTACAAGAATATGGTCCAGCAGTAACGGACATATGTACCCCCATAAATAAGACAGGAACTTATTACGAAACTGTATAAGTCCCTAGAATACAGATATATAGAAGTAGAGGAAATAGTTAGAAGATTAGTAAAGGTGTTCGCTATACCACGCTTGCGAGCGTAGGTGTAGAATATCCTAGGTAACTATTTGGCATATTATTAGAATAAGCCTAAGAGACATAAGCCCTATAGCCTACTACAACCCTTATAGCCACTAGAACGACTATAGACTAGCGTAACAATAGACTTTATTATAAAGCTCCCGAAATTATTAGAACTAGAATTAGGAAGACTCTACAATATAATTTTAGTAATTATGTGTTAATTAACTAAAAGAGTAAAGTTAGTACCTACTAAAGAAACTATTATAGTAGATAAATGCGCGTATAAGGTCCCTAAGGCACTAGTATTATAGTATAGTATACTTAAAGAGTTTATTACTAATCGCGATAAACTATTTACGTCTAAGTATTAGGATATATTTCTAGTAAAATTAGGTATAAAGAAGAAGCTATTAACTAGCTTTTACTCTAAAATAGATAGCTAAATAGAATAAATAAACTAGACACTAGAATAGTATCTAAGAATATACGCTAATAAGCTATAAGATAACTAGATTAAATTTTTACTAATAGTATAATTAGCCTTTAATAGTATAAGATTGGCGACTATAAAGCACTCGCTATATTACGTAAACTATAGATATAAGCTAGTCGCTTATTAAGATCTAAAAGATATAGAAAGTATTATAGTAGGCGTAGATAATAAAGCCTACTTTATATAAAAACTCTATAAAGAACTAAATAAGAATATAGCTTAGAGGAACTTTATAAAATCTTAGAGCGCGAATAAGTAAAAAATTAAAAGACTAATCTATAAAAAAAGAGATAAAGTTCTTTTATTAAAATAGAATTTAAAAGTTAAGAGGCTATATAGAAAATTAGATAACTTTTAAATAGAACTATTTAAAGTTCTAGAGGTAATAGGCTTAGTAAACTATAGACATTAGCTACTACTAAGTATATATATCTACCTTATTTTCTATAAGAAACTACTAGAACTAGCACTTCTAAATACTAAGCTAGTAATAGATATAGAGCTTAAAGATAATAAATATAAAATTAAAAAAATTAAAGACCTATAGAAGTTTAGAGATTAGTAGAAGTACTTAGTTAAATAGAAAGAATAATTTAAAAGCTATAATACTTAGGAACCTAAAGAAAATCTAATTAATTATAAGTTACTAATATAGAAGTACTACTAGAAGTTTCTAAAAGAATTAGAATTATATTAGCAAAAAAGAAAGAGTAATTAAAAGAAAGATTAAAGATATTAGCCTATAACGAGCCTAGATTAGCTAAAGGTTTAGGTAGTGATAGTTTAATAAGAAGGTCTATACTAAAGGTAGAGCTCCTCTTAACCTTCTCTTAAGCACGATCTTAAAGATTTAAAATTAGGAGATCGCGATAAGTAAATAAATACTCTCTATTCTTTACTTTAAGAAGCTCTACTCGCCGCTGCGACAGCTAAGCATCTAGCTGCGCGCGCTGCGCCTCTAGACGAGCCACCGTAAGCTCTTTCTCACGACGCTTACGCTGCACCTTCTTCTACTCTTTCTTAGAAATAAATAAACTACAGTCTATAGAAATAGAAATATAACTAGTATAATAACTAGTAGTTATTTTAATAAAGTACTAAAAGTTCTTTTCTTTATAACGCTTATAATAGAAATCTATCTCTAAAGACTTCTACTCCACGCGAGCAGCATGAGCGCGACACTTAGCGGTCGAGTTCTAGGATCGGACACGGTGGGACGACTGGACCTTGGGCATGGTTAGGAAGGCTTAGGAATAACAAAACTAGCGCGGGCACGCCGCCGCTATATATGCGACCTATATTCTTAGTATAGAAAAATAATAACTTAGAGTATTAAGATAATAATCTTAAGAAAGGAGATAGTATTATAGATAATAAGTAAAAGTCTCTCCTAAATAAAGGATGCGATATTAGTAGCTAATAGTCGCACGAGACGAAGGATAAGAATTAGCGCATGGCGCGCGGATTACGTAATTAACATCACGCTAAGACCAACTATTAGGCGCTAGTATATGATGGCAGTATCTAAGTAATAGTAGCTATTAGAGACATTAGGCATAGTAAAGATAATATTATAATAGTAGTAATAGTAATAGAAATAGTAATAAGGATATAAGGATAGAAAGGTTTTATTATTTCTTTTATTATAGTTAACTCTTATAAGTTTATTTCTTATCTAGATTATTACTTAGTTATTCTATTATTTATAGAATTAGATTGTTATTACCCGAATACCTACTATCCCACTTAGTCGCCAGACAAACCGCACGTAGCTATACGCATAGCTCGCCTGCCCTAACCCGGATCAGGTACAGAGAAGTATAGCGCACCCCCGTGTAACATAGTCTTACTTAGTTGCTTAGTCTTACTAAGAGGTACTAATTACTAAGCGCTGCTTAGTCCTGCTTAGTTGTGCCAAGACTACTAAGCACGCGAGCAGTTACGTAACATGCGGCGTAGTAACCGCGCCGCAAGTCCTGCTGATGCTGACGGTCAGACTGATGACTGGCTGTGGTTGTTTTGATGTGTCCTGGTGCGACTGGGTCGTAACACTGTAATGGCTGTAACACGTGATAGACGCTCGCTAGCTTGCTAGTTAAACAAGCTATATAAACTAGGGTTCCTTTAAGTCTCGTTAGGTCTATATAGAAACTATTTCTTTTTACTACTTTACTTAAGTTAGAAGGCTATACTTAATACTATAGAACTATCGCGAGATTACTACCTTACTAAAATAAGTAGCTTTATAGTTCTTATACGGCTATAACTATAGTTATATTAATTAATTAATTACGCTTTTTAAAACTAATTATATTTATTAGATGAATTACAACAATAAGAGAACTATAATTAAGTCAATTACGAGCTTTATATTTGATTGAATTGATTTTTGCCAACTCTGATACTTATCAAGCTATCAATCAAGCGCTTGCAAGCCGCTTGATTGTTGAAAAGTCTGCCTAGATCTCTGCAACCGCAGAGACTTAAAT
The DNA here is from genome assembly GCA_029100535.1 of Stemphylium beticola. NCBI lineage: Eukaryota > Fungi > Ascomycota > Dothideomycetes > Pleosporales > Pleosporaceae > Stemphylium > Stemphylium beticola. The sequence continues at coordinate 14,173 of JARBXR010000236.1, read as the reverse complement.
GCGGAGTGGAGAAGCAGTTCCCACAGTGACGCCTCTAGTTATGGAACGGACCACTCAGACGACGACTCGGATGAAGAAGGCGAGAATGGAGAGGAAGTCATAAAAGAATGCAGCCGACGAACGCAAAAGCCATGGCTATAGTCAGACGAAGTGCGTTTACTCTCATGAAAGGATAAACAGGGTATGGAGTGGCAAGAGATGTGTAAAAGCTTCCCTTATAGGTCGCCTGGCGCAGTAAAATTGCGCTACTACACATTGCGGAAGAAAGACTTGTAAGGTAATTGCGATATTCTTTGGCCTAGATATCTGCAAGCATCTATGCAGTCGTATTAGTGGCAGCAATGGGGGAAGAGGGGAGGAGCTGGCGGGGAGTAATGATGCAGCCGTAGAACCAGCCAACGGCCCGGTTCATGGGGCTCTGTGCCGTAATGATTGTGTATTTCAAGGATGGTGGGACGTAGGGATCGTAAGGACTGTCCGTAGTGGGGGCCGCGAGGGCAGAGGCTGAGGTTGCTGAGGCTGGCTAGAGGAAGCCGAGATGGTGATGGGCCATTACCGTAAGAGTTCCGGAGCAATAAGATAATTCTTAAATCCGCTCTATCTCGGAAAGGATCTCTGCCGCAATCTTCTCTGCCAATGCATCTTAACACAGTCAGTACTAATATAGTGCAAGGTTTGATTGGTTATCACTTACAGACGGTAGCCTGTGGCTGTCCGGGAGGTAAGAATGGAAACGCCGAAGCATCGACGACTCTCAAACCATCTACGCCAATCACTCTTGCTTTCGAATCAACCACCGCCAACTTATCATCCGCCTTGCCCATCCTGTTGGTCCCCGCAGCATTGTATACTGAGTTTGCGCTTGCCCTAATTACTTCTCGAATCTGATCATCACTCTGTACGTCTTGGCCCGGGAAAGCTTCGTCTCTAGCCACCGCCTGTAGAGCCTCTGTGGAGAAGAGTGCGCGTCCGCGCTTGAATGCTACAATTGCCAATTCCATGTCGCGTGGATCGCTAAGCCAGTTGGGACTGATGACAGGGTTGATGGCTGTATCTGCTGAGCGAATGGACACATTACCACGAGAAAAGGTAGACACCAAGCCCACGGAGGCGGCGACGTACTGCTTTCCATCTGTGAGACCAATGCTGCTGTCGTTTCCAGTACCGAAGTAGGCATCCAGAACGAGGTACTGTAGGTTCGGCCAGTCCGTGGGAAAGCTGGCCTGGATGGAGTTGTAGGTGCTGTTGCTAATGCATCCTGGTGTGACGCGCTCGAAGCCGGCAACGTCGCCGCCAACGTTGGTCAACATGCCAGTGCGGTTGTTGTTGTACTCTGTGACGGCAGATGAAAGATACGCAGGATTCGCAAGACTGTTATGTGTAGTGACATTGACCTGGTACGTTGGGCCAACTAGAACGTTGTCCATCATATTCTGACCGACACCTGCGAGATCTGATACAACTTCAATGTCATGGTGCCGCAGGATCGATTTTGGTCCAATGCCGGAGACCATTAACATTTGCGGCGAGCGCATCTAGGTACAATGTCAGTGGATGAGTTAGAAATGATTCAAATTTACTTACCACTCCAGCAGACACAATGACCTCTTTGCTTGCTTTAAGCACATATTGCGTTCCTGCGGTTTCTATAGCTACTCCCGTAGCTTTTTGATCGTCAAAGAGGATTCTTTTGGCCAAGCTCGACTTGTACAAGGAGATTTTGTTCCCATTGGCAATTGCAGAGTACAGCATCTCAGCGGATGAACTCCTCATTTGCGTTTCTTGATCCAGTGTTTGTGGGATAAAGGACCACCCGAGCAGTTTTCCGCTTGCAAAGCTGTTGAGTGTTTCAAGGCCTAATTCCGCAAATCCCTTTGCCAACCAAGACGTGATGGAGTTCGTCCAGGCTCCATGACCGATTTGCACCGGCCCGCCATGAGGGCTCCAATCTGAGTTGTTCAGGCCCCGTGGTACATCTGAAGGCTGAGAGCTGCCATCTGCGATCGGTGCGCGAACACTTCTTTGAAAATACTGCAAGAAATTGACGAAGCTATACGTCTGGTCGCCGACGTCGCTTGCCCATTTATCGAATGCTCCTCTGGACCCTCTGTGTCTGATGAGTAAGGTCCAATCAAAAACTATTAAGCACGAGCGCACCTTATGTACCAAAGAAAGTTCCTTGCACTCGATCCGCCAACCACTTTTCCAGAATCGAACAACAGTTTTTGGTTATTCAGAGCCTTGCCTAGTATCAGCAAACTGGAAGTCATTTATGTGGTTCCACTCAACTCACCGCTTGAGGCTCCGTGTACATGTACCAATCTAGTGAAGGATTCTTGACGACGGGATTACTTCCAGTGAACGTACTCGCATATGCGGGCACCTGTGAATTATTCCCATTTGCAAATTCGTAAAAGTCGCCGGCTTCAATGACCGCGACTGAAAATTTCGTAGAGAGTCGATTTGCCAGAGTGAGCCCAGCTGTTCCGCCACCAATCACGACATAGTCAAACGTCGTATTTTGTCCGGGTACTCCAAAGTAAGATCCGAGAAGACCTAGTGAGGGGAGCAACGTTGTATGCGCGTGAATAATAGAAACAAGGAGCGCAATTGTCGGGACAAACTTCAACTGGGGAAGCATCAACCACATAGTGGAAAGTAGAAGCATCTTTCGCCACGTACGGTCCACCCAATTTCTGATAAGCGTTCCTGGGTGTAGTTGCGGCCCAGAAGTTTTCTTTTGGGTCAAATCTGATGGTTAAGATAGTTTCTATTCAAGGGAATAAAGAGTCGATCTCTTGCTCCGCCACGTCAAATGGCTACAGGGCGCAGGTTCCCAAAGCAAATTTTCGATAAGTACATTATTTTATCTCCTTTAACGCAAGGCTCAGCACTTTGAAAATAGTATGTCGCATTCCGCTAGCCTTGCTGCAGCGAGTCCTGTGCGAGTTGTAGCATACAAGGGGTATTAGTCCGGGCACAGCCAATGATCGCAATGGCGTACGCGCTGTCTCCAACGGCTCGGTACCACGACAATTTAGACTTCCTTGCTTAGTACGGTTACACGGCGCCGCTGATCTACAGCCACGGCATTATTCGAGTCCGGTATCTCAAAGAGTTATAATAATAAGTTCAGACGATAAAGTCTAATATACCAGCCAGTGTAACAAGGAGACCAGGATTCTCAGCTATCAGCATGCATGGCACAGTCTTGTCCAAGGCATTCTTGGTCGATCGATAGCCCCGGCCATACATGACCGTTGGGGGCTTGCATCAGCATGGGTTATCACACAGCGCACACAGTAAGGGTTCAGAGAAGAAGAGGCTTGAACGTTATGCCTAGAACGTGAAAGCGAGAACGCGAAGGGGCGAGAGCGCTTACCGAGCGCTGCCGTGTCTAACCAAGAATATGAGTATGTAAGACATGGGTCGACGCTGACATGGATATATGGTGTACTGTATGTATGTATATCGCCGGCTGTATAGCGCCGACTCGCACCGCTCCCCAACTTCGCGCTAGTTTAGGCACCCATAGTCTAATCTAACTCAGAAGCCTCACAAGAATCCCGCCCTTTGTCGTCGTCTCACAGATTTGGAACCGACCAGATACAAGACTCCAATTCAGGTTCCCTGTACAAGCATATTTGCAGTTGTCAATGAAAGCTTCCAGATCCTGTTGGAGAACCAAATCTTTCCCGTGCCGCTGGAGAAGTCGCTTGGCTGCATCATCTACGCTCCGGACGTGCTGTACAATGAGGCTCGCTGCAATGCTCATCGCTGCATCCATAGAGCCATGCTCTGCGAAGAGTACCGGCAAAATGGAGTCGACCTGGCCTTGAGCGAATTCTTTCTTGAAGGAAAGAATGTCGTTCATTAAGCATATGATGATGTTTGTGGCGTCCCAGATGGTAGTCATGTCTGGATCTGCCATAATCTCGCTTGGAAGTACTATCCTGCAAGCGAATTCCGACAGTGCCAGGCACACGCGAACCGCTCCCGAGCCCATGCGACGCTGAAGATACTCCTGGGCTGTTGGCAGGTGGCCTTCGACTTGGCTCTGCTGCTCAAGCTGGCACGACTCAACAAAGTAGACAAGCTCAGTGAGAAAGACGCGCGTTTTCTCTGCAGCCACATAGTGAGTAATCATATGCAGAATGTTTCCTTAGTAAGTACTGACCTGGTGGGTATCTCTGCCGCACCACATCGCAGACACGCGTTATGTCTGTGATTATGGGGTTGTCTACGGCAATGGGCTCACCATAACCCTGATCGAGGCATGCCTGGATGTACTGGATTGTGTCTTCTCGAAATGCCGTTGCTTTCTCCATATCATTGATCAGATTCGAGTATTCTGCAGAATCGAGCTCTATCAAACATTAACACGCTTTGCAACCGAAAGACGGCATAATCTTGGGTAGCTTACCATCGTCCCAGGCAAAGAGCCATGTCGAGAGATGTGTGACCACGCAAAGATCTTTGAAGGAAGCATATGGCCACCAAGAAGAGCCAAACAGTGCTGCATCTGCGAGCTTCATCTTCTGCAATCGTTTGCCCGGTGGAAACAGTCTATTTGTCTTAACAGCCACACCAACTTGATTTTATGGTAACGTACCTTTCGAACCTCTCATGCACTTCGTCCCTCAACAAGTCCTTGTGCAAGTTGACACTCGCAGGCCAGTGCGCGACCATGGCTTCTAGATCAGGAATGGTAAAGACCGTCCCCTTGAGCGACTCCACGAGGAGCTCTCGAGTTGCAGAAGATTTGTGAGCCATTGTTCAATAAGTGTTCACAATATTCAACATGCGAATTGCCGCAAGATAGGCAGGAGAATTGGCATAGCAAGTCATATTTAGCAGTTGTGTGCGCTCAATTATGCATGGAGATCGCTGATCTTGTCAGTTTTGCCAACCTAAAGTCTCGGGGTTCGTCATGCGCACAGTTGTCAACAACCAAGCCGATCACCTGGCTTGGTTCCTATTTGGGCGTGCATATATTACCGATTGGCTCGTGAAGCCGGGTACGCCCCTACCTTTGGCATGCTTGGGGATCAAGCCGCCGATTGGCTTGATTGTTGACGACTGTGGGACTCATGCGTGTGAGGCAAAGTTGGAAGCCGCGAAATGCGAAACGGATCGTTTGTTGTGCGTAAGCGGACAAACAGGGGCTAGGCCAAACGCAGAAGTCGTCTCTCACTCTTTCCCATTCGTTTGGGGCAGGTGGGGCCAAACCAACTGGATTGTCGCACTGTAGGCGCTCGCTAGAACATCACTGTCATCTTCACCGCTTTAGCTGTCCCACCAACGCGATTCGAGTCAAACCTAGGCTGACACCGGTACAAGGTATAGCACGAAACACCCTGGTCATCTCCGGGAAAGGCGCGGCGGCAACCACGCAGGGTACACTCTATTGGCAACCACGCGTCTCTCGGGACTCACCCAGCTGCACATATCTATTGGCGCCCCGTTTCAGCAGTGCCTCTCAAAAAACGTCTATCACCATGGGTAGCTCAACCTCAGACCCCAAGGACATCGCCATCGTCGTCGTACAGGGCTCATTCCATACGCCCCAGGCGTATCAGAAGCTGACCGACGGCCTGAAGCATCAGGGCTATCCGACTTCCCAACCTGAACTTCCAAGTTGCAGCAATGTCGACGATGCCGACTTCCCCTCGAAGACGCTTCACGATGACTCAGCGGTAGTCAAGAACGTTGTCGAGCGCCTTGTCAACGATGAGGGCAAAAAGGTATTCGTTGTCATGCACTCTTATGGTGGATTGGTTGGAAGCAATGCCATTCCAAAAGAGTTGAGCTTCAAGTACAGAAATTCTGCCAGGCTGTCGGGAGGAGTCATTCACTTGCTCTACGTTGCGGCGTTCGTGCTGGATGAGCACCAATCCGTACTCGGCACATTCGGCGAATCACCCAACAACGATGTCAAGGTAAGCAAAACCCCATGGTTCATATCAGGTCATATCGCTGACGATTAGCTAGGACGACGGTCGCTTCTTCCTCAAAGGTGGGGCTTCTTTGCTCTACAACGATCTTCCCGATGACGAAGCGGCTGATTGGGAATCACGTCTGATCCCGCAGTCACATGCGGTGCAGAAGTCAGAGATTGAGGTTACAGCCTACAAGTACATTCCGTCTACATACATGATTTGCGAGAACGACAAAGCAGCACCTCCTCAATACCAGGAGATGTTCGCAGGGGCTGCCGGTGCGAAGGTCATTAAGCTCGCTACTGGCCATATGCCCATGTTGAGCCAGCCAGACGCACTCGTGGAGAAGATTGTGGAGACGGTCAAAGAAGCTCGTGCAGAGATCGAGTAGGGTCGGAGGATGATCTGTGGGCACAATGCTGGAATCGAAGAATGCACGAACATGGCCAAAGGAGCTGCTGCAAAAATGAGGCAGTAGTAAATGGAAATGTTTAGACCACAATAGTTTTCAAGATTTCTCCCGCATGTATGATGCTATAACCACAAAACACGATGCGTGATGCTGTAATCATCGGACTAGTCGCAATACCCAAGAGCCATACTTACCAAGACGAAGCACAAATCATGCGGGAGGCCATATCCATGGCTCGTGCAGATTCTATTGGCTATATAAGCTCCCTCCATTGCCCATTCTGACTAGTCATCCCACTTTAATCATGGCTGACCACAAAAGCCACAAAAGCAGTAGCTACGTGATGACTCCTAGCAATACGGCTGTAAGTAGGAATTATAATATCTCTGCCTATGTATGATCGATAAGTGCTAATAATTGTGGCAGCAAGAAGTATCTCGTCTGGGTACTGCATCTTCCTATGGTGGTGGGACGATTCTAGACCTAACCGTTTCGCAGACTTGCAGCATCAGATTTGGTTGAAGACACTCAACGGCCAGCTTTTCACAGCTCCCATTAATTTCGAAACTACAACTACCGAAGAGGAAGCATTCGATGTACTCGACGTAGGATGCGGCAGCGGGAGTTGGGCAATTGACTTAGCTCTACGATATCCTCATCTGCGCATCCTCGGTGTAGACATCACCCCACCAGTCTTGCCAGATAACGCACAAACCAGCAATGTAACGTTCCTCAAGGCAGACGTTGAACAGGAATGGTATTTTGTTGCAAACACAAAATTCCGCTACATACACGGCCGTATGCTTCAGTCAGGCATCCACGACTGGCCGGTGCTATTGGAAAAGTGCTGGAAACACCTAGCGACCAATGGATGGCTCGAGCTGATCGATGTCGAGCATCCTTTTCGATGCGACTCGCTCCCAAGCGACGCTCGGGCAATGCCGCCATTTGTCAGATTTGGCTACGCTGCTGAAGAGGCTTGGAATTCGAACGGACTGGATTATCGCGCTACGTTGAAACACGAGGAGCGCTTCAAAGCTTTGGGATTCCAGCGCGTGTCTGGTCGAACTGTGAAATGGCCACTGGGATCTTGGGAGCAGGCTGAAAATGAGAAGGGATCTGCTGGCAATATGATTTTGGAAAATTTCTCAAAATTCATTGCGGCAGCCGGTACAGCGATCTTAGGAAGCGGAAAAGCGGGGGGCGAATATGCCCCAATGAGTGCAGAAGCAGCGCGAGAGCTAATCGGCGAGACGACAACAGATTTGGAGGCGAATTGGAGAGAGGGGAAGTATTGGCTCTGTATGTAAGTCACAACTATCCTCTCTTCCTCAAAAAAGATTCAAGCAATTCTAACTAAATACTCATGTTTTTAGGAAGGTGTATATTGCTCAAAAGCTTGCAGAGTAGTGAACGGTGTTTCCTCGTAGTCTTGTTCGCTTGTTCCCCCAGATCTCGCGAACCACAAATACAATGGCTAGCGCGCTAAACAACCTCTCTCACACTATGTGCCACATCTCTCTTACTGTTGACACTTTGTCCATCCATATTGACCAACTCATCTCCATCAAGATTATCATCGTGATGCCTTGATACCTGAATACCTGATTGATAAGTCTGCGATCGATCGGAGTGAAAAGATAGCAGATTGCCAACTCTGGAGCCGATCGATGTTATGACTTGTGCAATATTCAGCAACCTCTGCCCGAGACTATTCGCCAAGAACGGAAGGCACGCTGATGATATTCCCAGACATGGCTCAATGTATGTCCAGACTGACGCGTTGAAGACGGACTTCGAGATATCGGTAAGATCGATGGTTGCGGTCATGACAGCACGGACTAAGCTAGCTATACACGCGCTATGGATTGTTAGCCTCGCAATCTAGGGTAAAGCCAAGGGTTGTACTTACAGTGAACCAAGGAAGAATGCGCAAAGAACCAAAGCTTTCTGTCTCGATTCCATCTGTAGTCCCCACACTGGACTGATCGGAAGCAAGAGGATACTCCAGTCCAATATGTTGTTAGAGATCGAGTTTCCCCACAAGAACGGGATCAACTCGATGCAGTGCCCAGGTTTCAATGGTAGCCATGTCTTATCCACAGGATTGCACTGAAACACGACTGTCAAGAAGGTTGCGATGCCCCAACCGATGCAAAGACCGCCGATAATACAGATGCACTTCCTAACCCATGGGATCTGGCCGAAGATGCGCTGGAAGGAGATCAAGATCGAGACTTTGATCAAGGTAATCGTGATGGTGTAACCCAGTTCGGGCCAGAAGAACATATGTTGCGCTGTGAGTCTTCTCTTCAGCTCCCAGATGCGCTTTCGCATACCTTGAACAGCCATGTCATCTCATCCATCGTCAGCTCTGCGAACGGTTTCCCCTCACCACCTTTTACGGCAACTGATCATGACTCGTTAGTATCTTGCAAATTCTAAGCAGGTGCTTATCACTCACGTAGAATCGCGCCGACATCTTGGAGGTAGAGGAGGAACACTCCTACGATGAGAAGCCAGTCATCAGATCCTACAAAACCTTTTTTCGCTCTCATCCAGACCCTGGCCACGACGAACAGAGTCGCGATAACACTCAGCACCACCGTTATGATAATTGACTTTTTCCCATCCGCGGTTAGTGCCATGGCGATGAGATGAGTTCTTGCACATGTTTTCTAGGCTAAAAGAGGGGCGGAGCACCGCAATAAACCAGTGCCCAAGACACCGAACTAAGGGCTGACAAGTCTTTTGCCACACTGCTGCAAGGCCATCTTCACCGGTCGAATGTGATGGGTTGCCCAACGTTGCACAGATACGCTGTGCATATATAAGCCAGCCAAATGCGTCTGCCAATATGAAGTGCAGGTTGCTGGAACGCTGACATGCAACCCATCAAGGGCCCATGGCGGTAGGCGCCATCGATCGCGTTGCACAGGCTAGTAAGCCGGAGCGAATGATTTTAGTCCAGAACGGGTCGGGAAAGTGGTGTTAAATGGCGCTGATAGTTACCGGCTGGCTGGGTGTACGGTATATTACGGCAGGAGCGGATGAACTAAAAATACCGCGCTAATGTCCGTCTGCAGATCTGGCGCGAACAACATAACGAACAGAGATGGGATCGAAATAGCCTTGCCCACCGTCGCGGATCGATTGTCAAACTACCAGCATTGCAATATTTGTCACTAATTTTAGGAAGGTGCAACAAGATGCTGCTATTTGCTCGGTCACAATCAAAATTTCGGTAACCGCTGCTGGAGTTTCTATACTGGTGAGGCGTCAGCCTTCGCATGTCTCGGTCAAGACATGGTCAGGCATGATCGGACCCTCACGCAAGGCTCATTGAGCTTCTTGAGAAGCCCTGAGAGCTGCGGCGAGGCAAAAGTCTAAGTTTTTGTGGTTATACTCAGACTGTTTGCGCGCTATTATGAGACGATTTCCAGATTGCATCCTTCGAGTCCCTTACTCGCTCTACCATCACTACCATGCATTTCAGTCTTCAAATATCTTTCGCGTTCGCTTGTTATGTCGCCTACGGGATCGGGCTTGCAGTATATCGCCTGAGGTTCCATCCACTTGCTCGGTTTCCTGGTCCAAAACTTGCTGCAGCCACAAAATGGTACGAAGCGTACTTCGACTTGTTCAAGTCGCCAGGCGGGCAGTTCATGGTCGAAATCGATCGCATGCATGAAAAATACGGTAAAGCCAGCCCCTTACAGGGACGCCTCAGCTCGGCTCTAACACGTGAAGGTCCAATTGTGCGGATCAATCCTGATGAGCTCCATGTTAAAGATGCCGAGTGGGCTGATACCCTTTACTGTAATTCGTCTCATGTACGTCAGAAAGCTTTATTCAAACAATGCTCCCATCTCCTGACTTCAAGGCTAGGGTGCAAGAGACAAGTACCCTCCTGCAGCCATGATGACCGGTACGCCAAAAGGAGGTACGTCTATTGTTGGAATTCCGTACCGAACCGTTTACTAATCGTTATTAAAGTTTTTGGAACCGTTAAACATGACGTTCATCGCAAGAGACGAGCTGCCATCAACAATTTCTTCTCGAAAAAAGCCATCAACAATGTCGAACCCATGATCCGGGAGATGACATCTCGCCTATGTCAAAACTTCTCGCAAGCCGCCGCTTCAGACACTGAGCTTGAGATGCGAAGTCACTTTCTTGCCGTTACCACTGATATCGTCTGTCAACATACTTTCCAGAAAAGTCTTGGCCTTTTGTATAGTACCAAGCAAGCGCATGATTGGAAGGAGACTATTGGAGCGATTGCAACGTTGACTCCACTGGCCAAGCAATTCACATGGATCATACCGATGGCACTAAAAGTGCCGGTGGGGTTACTCAACGCAGTCATTCCGAGTCTTGGAAGAATAGTCCAACTGCATCGTGTAAGTCATCAGCAAGCACCCAAGTCCATGTTTCCTGTGTGACAGTCCAGTATCCATCTTGGTTGATAGAGCTAAGACATGCATTAGGACATGCACACGGAAGCCAGTGCAGCCATTCAAAATCACTCTTCCCCTGATGGGACAGACCTGTCAAAGTCGGAATGGGAAACTGATACAGACTTCAAGGAGCAGCAAAGTACAATATTTCGAAGTTGCCTGAGGAGTCGCCACTTGGATGCCGAAGAAAAAGAGCTGAACCGTTTGGCTCAAGAAGCATTCACAATCATCGTCGCTGGAGGCGAAACCACAGCTCGCGTATTGACGATAGCAACATTCTATATGGTTGAACACAAAGAGAGAGTCATCCCAAGATTGCGTGATGAGCTTCGGTCAATCTCGTCAGACTTCTCTGAAGAGCTGAGTTTGAGGGCGCTGGAGCAGCTTCCCTGGCTCGTGAGTTACACCAAACCGAAATGTAAAAGCACCACTAACCGGTGTAACAGACTGCCATTATCAAAGAATCCTTACGCATCACCGCCTTGGTCACATCTCGACTACCGCTCATCTCACCCGACAGTCCCTTGCACTACAGAGAGTGGATGATCCCCGCCGGAACGCCAGTCAGCATGAGTCTAAGAGACGTCCTTCTAGACGAAAGCATCTTCGAAAACCCACATGAATTTCGTCCCGAGCGATGGCTCGCTGAGAACACAGGTCTAATGCGCATAAGCAAGTTCTACATGCCCTTCGGCAGAGGGAGCCGTATGTGTGTTGGTCTGAATCTCGCACTCGCTGAGCTATACCTGATACTAGGAACTCTCTTTAAAAAGTTCGATTTCGACCTATTTGAGACAACAAAGGAGCGCGATATCGATATTGCGAGGGATTGCTTTATTGGAGAGCCGTCTACACAGAGTCAGGGAGTGCGTGTGAAGGTTAGACTAAATTAGAAGCGATTAAGGCATTGTTCCCGATATACAAGATGCTGCAGAAACAGCAACAGCCCAATCCAGCCGGTTCATCGATACGTAGCATTTTAACCTCGTCGCGTGAGCGGTGTTCGCTGACGAGCCATCCTTCAAGTTCTACCATCTGCAAACATGGGAACAATCAATACAATCAATTCTCAGCACCCGGTTGATCCTGATTGCCAGTGAGGTGTATGAGTGTTGATTTCGATTGCTCCTAAACTGATTGAGACGCGCGACTGATTGAAGATTTGGCACTGGTTGATATACATATAGTGTACCTCATGTCTCATCAGCCCAGCTGCCTACATCGTATAGATGAGCGATATCAGCTTCGCATTACGGGCTCGATCCAGCTTCGCAAGTCGGATCCGACAGCCGGCGTATACGACTCTAGGCCACAGGACCTTACCTTTAGCTGCCACGGCACCAGCGAGATAGGGACTCTACCGAAAGAATCCGTTGGGATCGTGCAACTCTTTTGGCTTGCCGTTGGATGCCTATCCGCACTGGGATCGAATGTGTATTCGCTGGATGACGTACAACCGGTTCTGATCGAAGACGATACACCATCAATAACGATGTCAGGGGTTTCTTACGCCGGTCAGCCAGACTTGCCAACAAACAAGCCAAGCCAGCCACGGGCTCCGGCTTGACTTAAGGCTTGATAGGAAGTCACTGCGCTTGGCTTAAAGGGCTATCAAGCTAAAATTCAATAGCTTGATTTGAAGCTTGATTGATAGGCTTAATAACCTATATCCTAATTATTTTTAGTGTTGCAGTTGTCATCCTATGTGCTTATATCATACAAAGCGTCCAAATCAGCGTCTGTTAATGCTGCCTTTGCCGCCATCTCGTCGTCGCCTAGGCCAGATTTTCGCCACCGTCTCACACACTATATCGCCGCCAATAGTTAAGGTTGTATAGCCCGTTACAGCACGCTGTTAAGGTGGCGGGCAGCTTACTAAGCTAGCTACCACACTAGGAAAGCATTATTAGATTATTTCTACAGCAACATTAAAAGCGTCATATAAATTAATAAGTAGCTATCCCTATAAGCAGCTCATATGCTTGCTGCTATTAAGCCTATTAAGCCTATTAAGCAAGCCTTCTATCAAGGCTTAATTTGGCTTACTATCTACTATAGGGAGCTTAATTTGGGGGAACTAAGCCAAGTCAAGCCTATTAAGCTAAGCGCTTGAAAGCAGCTTGTTTGTTGGTAAGTCTGCGGTCAGCGGCGTCCTTATACGGGGAACCATGATTGAGACTCCGACGATGAGCCAGGATATCGATCATGGAAGCAGGGCACCAGTATACTGCAAGACTAGCCCTCTTTCATCCAATAAGTCGTGCCCAATGTTGCCTCGGATAGTGATACCAAGAACAAGGACTCCAGGGCTTTTCAGTTCAGCACTATCAATCACCGCGTTGCAGAACTGGCCGAGGTTGCCCACAGCATCAACGCTGACGATTCAGACCACGTTTGTTCTCTCAAGGAAATCAAACCTCCCCATGCTGTCATCAGACTTGTCAACAATCAAGCGGCTTGACAGCGCTTAATTAATTGCTCAATAACAATCAATCTATTTAATTTAAGCTCGCCTATACTAACTTTTTAGTAATCTAAGCTAAAGAGGGTTAGCTTAATTAAGGTATTGCGTAAGTGATGAAAGGCAGAGATCGTGGTGCGAATATGATGTTGTTGTATTATAGGAGCTACGAACGTGGGAGATAATTAAGCTAAATAAGGACGCTAGTCCTAAAGAGGAAGTGCTAATAAGTGCTCTCTTAAATATACCCACTTAGCGAGAGTATAATAGAAGAAATAGTAATATATAGAATACGTCATACCTCTAATTATAACTCTAATATAGCTAAAACACTGTATTATCGAAACTCAGTCTTGCGCAGGTACGTGAGTAATTGCTAAGTGAATGATAGGCTGGCGTAGGCCGACCTGGTCAAGGAAGCGGCGATAAGCGAGTTTATTAAGAGGCTTAGTAAGACTGTTAGTAGCTATATTATTAGTATAAATATACTAGAGGCTAAGATAGCTTTTCTTAATGTAATCCTTAATATAGTAATAGTATATATTAACGTACTTTATACGTTTGTAATAACCCTTAGCGCTAACAAGCTAAATAGAAAGTTTATTATTACTATAGAGCTTAACTAGATAGATATTATTATTTAAATATCTAATCTACTCTAATAGTTATATAAGCTATATTACCTTCTTAGCTGCGTAAATAAGAGTAATATACTTAGTTTTAGTAGTTAATATTATAATAAGCTTCTACTTATATAATTTAAAGTAGATTATACTACTAGTAAGTTTAAATAGGTATCCTAAAGTAGATTTGCGATCCTTAGCATCTGCAAAGGAAGCGTCGCTGTAGGCGCAGAGGCCGAGATCTTGGTGGGATGACGCCTTCGAGAAGACGTCGATAG
>JARBXR010000235.1:0-25171 GCA_029100535.1 Stemphylium beticola | reverse complement strand
CACGTAGCTATACGCATAGCTCGCCTGCCCTAACCCGGATCAGGTACAGAGAAGTATAGCGCACCCCCGTGTAACACAGTCGCGGCCTTCTTATTGTTAAAGATATCGGCGTAGTTTAATAATGCGTTAGGAATGCGCGGCTCTTGCGCTGCGTGAATATTATATACGCGCGCCTTATATTCTAATCTTGTGCCTCTATTTTATAGTGTTCCTAGAAGGTAGATAGTAGAGCTAGTGTGCTCCGCTTCTTCTATAAGGTTCTTTAAAGTAGCTAATTAGATATCTGCCTTTATAATGCTCTAGCGCCATTTCTAGCGACCGCAATTAATAGAGATATCCTCCTATTTTAAGAAAGGATTTCCTAGCAGTAGTAGGACCCCTTCCTTATCTACTCTATACGCTGTGACGGCGGTGGTGCGTTCTATACTATTATCGTGTAATAGGCGCACTTAAAATGCATACGCCGCGTAGGTACTTTAACGCTGTGCGCTAATCTATCCTAGTCTTAGAAATTCTGCGTTCTTAATAGGCGTTATACCTATTTCTATAGCTATCCTTTAGCTAATTAGGCTAATATCTACTTAAGAATCTAAGATAACCTTAAGTTCTTTTTCTAGGCCTAAGTTAATCTTTCCGCTATACGTGCGCTTTATACCTAGTAATATATCTATAGGTATGCGCCTTACTAATTCTAAGTTTATAGTAATGCTTAGCCTTTTTCTATATAGTTAATATTAACTAGTAGCTAATTTAGATTACTACTTTAATACTTATTAGCGTAGTAACCTTTCTTTTAGCACTTAAAGTAAGTAATATTATACTTATCCTTTATCTTCTTAGGTGCGCTATAGGAGAAAAGTAGTAGGGTAAGCTCTTTCCTTTTCCTCTTATATGCGCTCTAGGTAGGTTGCTTATGTATAGCTAGTACTCTATATAGGTTTCTTTCTAGAGTTAATACTAAGGCAATAAGATTCTCTCTTATTACTAGAATCTAGTAGTAGTTAGTAATTACTTACTATAATTTAGGCCTTAGCTTAGTAAATAGGTATTAAACTCTCTATTCCTTAGTGTAGGCTGTAAGTTAGTCTTCTAGAACCTTAAAGTAGGTAGTAAATAACTAGATAGTTTAACTTTTTTGCTATATTATATAACTATGCGCTATAGCTACTTTAAGGCTATAATTAATAGGGTTAGAGAGTAAGTCTAGTAGATACTACTTAAAGCATTCCTAAGTTAGAATCTCTCCTCGCGCTTTAAAGGTGCGCTTAAAGTCAGCGTACTAGAGCTCTCTAGAATCTCTTCCTAGATATTATATTTACTAGATAACTTTATCGCAGTCTATATAAAACTCTTATAGTAGAAGCTAAAAGGCTATTTCGCAAGAGTAGATAAATTTATAGTATTGTTTAATTGTCTTTTCTTTGTATTCTACTAGGTCTTTTAGTTTTAAAGCGCGCATCACATGCGCAAAGCTGGTCAGGCTAACTGCGCTCTAGGTGCGGGTCGCGAGATTCCGCGCTAGAGGAAGGTTGGCTTCAGCTGGAGGTGGCCCTTGTCCGCGCCCTTCTAGTTGTGCGACTTCCTCTTCCAGCTCGCGTAGGTGTTGGAGGGCTAAGATTTCATCGCGTCGTTTCCTAGCGGCCTTAATGCGCTCATCTAGTGTCGCGAGTGCGGTATTCTCTTGTTGTTCCTATTCCTCACGCGGTGTTCGTGGTGGGGTTGAGATGCTAGAGCTTCGGCTCGCCACCTCGGCTAGGTGGCCTGATCATGTGGAGGGAGCCATCCCTAGACTATTTGCTCTAGGGGAGAAGAATTATTTTGTAAGAGGTAGTTATAGGTAGTAGTGTTTGCTTTATACTATAAGAGAATAGTAGAGGATAGCTCTATATTACTACACTAGGTAGAGTAGTAGTAGAAGAGAATAATTCTTGTCTGTCTTCCCCTGCGCAAAGCGCAGATTAAGAGCAGGTACCTTGGCCAAGGCGCGAGTGCAAGAAGCAAACATGTTGGGACCAAATTCTTCCAACTGCAGGCCTTCGGCCTGGGTGTTACACTATCCCACTTAGTCGCCAGATAAACCACACGTAGCTTTACCACTAGCTCGCCTGCCCTAACCCGGGCCAGGATAAGAGAAGTATAGCGACCCCCCGTGTAACAGCGGAGGCCTGACTTGATTGACTTGCAGTTTTCTTCAAGCCTCAATCAAGTGCTTTTTGCAGCTTGATTGTTGACAGGTCTGGAGTTGGAATTATTCGAGAATACAGCCACAAGCGGGAACAGACATTAAGAACTAAATGGGTAGAGTTGCGCGATGTAATTGGTGCTCAGTATTAGTTAGTTTGCTCAGTGTGATTACTACGAAGTATTCTAGAGCACTCTCGTAATTCTTCACATAAGATGCATGTTCTTAGTAGGTAATTTAATCTTCTTGAATACCAACAAACTTGCAAGAGTCCTTCCACAACTGATCTTCTCTAGCGGAATCGAACGCCCACGAGGCATGTCCAGGTTCAATTGTGGGATTCTCGACTTGCACAGGGCCCCACTCGCCCGCATCCTCTAGATATTTGCCTCCGACACCCTCAAACTCCTTGCCGATCGCAGCCAACACAGTTGTTGCTGCACCCTGCGGAACAGACTTGCAGTGTGCGACATTCTTTGCTTCCTTGGCAAAATCTTCCAAGAAGGCAGGATCCAGGTGACGACTCAGCTCAGTTTGGATTACACCGGGATGGACAGCCAAGCTGTGCAGACCCTTGGAACCGTAGTACCTCTCAATTGCATTGGACATGTAAAGGTTGGCTGTCTTTGCTTGACCGTATGCGACCCACTCGTTATACGGGGCCTTTTCGAAATTGTAGTCGTCAAGTTGGATGCTGGAAAATCGATGAGCAGATGAACTCAGGACAACGACGCGAGAATTGAATGTTGGGCTTGAGGAGAGCAGAAGCGCTGGTTTGAGAAGCTGGAAAAGTAGGAAGTGGCCTGTAACATCGAGTCAACAAAGGAAGGCAGTATAACAGGACCCATAATCTTCGGCATCTTACCTAAATGATTCGTGCCGAACTGGGCTTCATAACCGTCTGCGGTAACAATCCGAGATGGTATAGCCATGACACCAGCGTTGTTCACCAGAACATTGAGTTTTCCATCGCTACGCTTTAAGAATTCCTTCGCCGCCTCTCGCACACTTGCTAAAGACCCAAGGTCTAACTTGATCAGTTCGATCTCACCTTCAAACCCAGCAAGAGCTTTTCCAGCCTTCTCCAAGTCTCGAGCGGCTGCAAAAACAGTTGCGCCAGATTTAGCAAGGACTCTGACTGTCTCTACTCCAATGCCGGCCGAAGCACCAGTGACAAGAAAGACCTTGTCACTCAGCTTGCCTTCCAAACGCTCATCTTTGAGGATCTCTTCAGCAGTAGGACGAGAATCCCCAGGTCCATTGGGAGACAGATGAGTCTCTCTGTACTTATTGACTAGTGCCATTTCGAACGGCGATTATGAATTGATTTCTTTTGTTGGGAGAAGATGGAATGCAAGATAGGAGTGTGTTGAGTAAATATTAGAGGATGCGAGCTACTTCCGTATGCGTTTTATTCTTAATTTCTAATGGCTGTTATCTTACCCGTTGCCACCATGGAGAACTTACCTAAAATGGTATGGATTTAAGAAGCGTATTTACGTTCTGCTAAATATTATGAAGTAAGCAGGACACGTTAAGTAAGCAAAGTCGGTTGCACTTCGGTACAACCTCAGCATTAAACATAATTCCTTAGTTTGGGGACCCGAGATCTATCGGAGCAGCCTTGGGCACTAACGATTCAGCCACAAGAAGCTTAGCGGCCCAGGTTTTGTGCTTCCGCTTCTTAATCGACCTCAGCATCTCACATTACCCTACCGTTTTTGTGCTACTGTCGTGCGTATCCGTGCTTTTGACTCCGCTTTCAGCACTGCATTTTGTGTGAACAAACGGATCCGCTCTTGGCAAGGTAGCAAGCTAGAGATTGAAAGGAGTAGGCCCACCATCGCATTTGTTCACCGACCTTGAGTATAAAGCACCACAGTCACTTTGCGTTCCAAGTCCTGCAGACCTTCCCACCTTATTTTTCTCCACTTCTCACCTCTCAGACCTTGCGTGCGTGCGTTCAACAAAATTGCAATGGCTTCCCGTATGCCAGTCTGATTCATCACAGCCGCTTCCTCGGGATTTGGAAAGTACGTTGCCCTTGAAGCTCTGTCTCGCGGTCACAAAGTCATTGCTAGCGCACGAAGCACTTCAAAAATTGCTGATCTCGCCGAGAAAGGTGCCGACACCGTCACTCTCGATGTTACCTCGCCCTTCCCAGAGATTCAGAAGGTTGCCAAGGCGGCAAACGACAAGTACGGGTACGTCACACATGTCGTGAACGCTGCTGGATACCTTTTGGTAGGTGCTGTTGAGGAGACTTCGTAAGCCATTCCGTAATCCTAACGTAAGATCCGAACTGACTGAGTGTAGACCCTAGGAAGATTATGACACTTTTAACACGAATGTCTTTGGTATGTTAAATGTCAGCAAAGCCTTTATTCTGTACCTCCGCATTACTTCTGGTGAGAAGACCATCTCGAACTTCGGATCCCTCGCTTTCTGGGTAGGAGGCGCTGGCTACTCGCTTTATACTAGTACTAAATGGGCTTGCTCTGGACTCTCCGAGGCTTTGCGTGCAGAGCCCGAGCCTTTTAATATCAAAGTTACTGTCGTTGAATCTGGCTTTTTTAGGACTGGCTTCCTGCGAGCTGATGCCCAGATCTATTCCACCGCTCGACTCAAGGTGTACGAAGGCACGCAGGTGGGGCAAATGCGAGCCGTGATGGGCACGATGCACAACAAACAGCCTGGTAACCCAGCGAAGGGTTCAAAGATCTTAGTTGACATCCTAACGCACACTGGGTTATCAGAAGGTAAGGAAGTACCAATGCGTGTGGCCCTGGGCGCTGATGCACCACCTGCTATTCGAGGAAAGTTGCAATCGACAGAGGCACTGCTGAGCGAATGGGATTCCATCACTACCAACACAAATTATGAGTAGAAATGTCCGCCTTTCCCAATGTAGCCCTGGAAGGGCTTTATGCTAGATTGAGGACAAAGTGTACACCTACATTCTCCATTTTCTTCTCGTTTGTGTTTACTTGGGATCATCGCATCCTTTGTAATGGTAAAGGGTGCGCAGATGCTTGAGGCTTCTTCTCCTGAGAAGTTTATCCTACAGGTACCACGGCAAATCACGTGGTGTCGGTCAGCCTGCAATTTATCGGGAACCAATTGGCGCAACTTTGAACTCGCCTCACTGAAAGCATCACTGTAACTAGAGTCGTCGATCGGTTGAGTTTAGCGGTAACAAGCTACCTGTTTAGAACAACAAGACCAGCTTAGCGTGCCCAGCATCCTTGTGCTATTCGCGAAACCGAAGTTGAATTAGAGCACAGCGCGGATCGATCATACCTTAAAAAGTCGAGTGACAATGAGTTTCGTGCCTAAATCACATAATAGAAACATGTGCTTGGACGCGGTAGACATCTGTATGCGCCTGAATGGCAAGCTGTGGGACCTTAATCTTAGAGCCAGGGCTTGAAGCTGGCGAACCTACGTACCGCTTATCATACTTTGGACGCTGTTTAAGCAATAAAAATTTCTGGTTAAGTAACCATAAGTTCACTACAATTTCAGCGTAAGTACTTGTTATTTTAG
This sequence comes from Stemphylium beticola, assembly GCA_029100535.1. Taxonomy (NCBI): domain Eukaryota; kingdom Fungi; phylum Ascomycota; class Dothideomycetes; order Pleosporales; family Pleosporaceae; genus Stemphylium; species Stemphylium beticola. Next base: position 19,443 of record JARBXR010000235.1, on the reverse strand, counting down.
AACTACAGGTAACATTTATAAATAACTAGGGACTGATGAAGCATGTTACCGAAAGACATTGCAGCCAAATATTGACAGTCTACTCCGCGTCACCCTCTCCACTCTGCAATTCACGCCTAGTAAGGCGCGAAGCACGGGTCCTCCGAAGCATCAACACGGAAACCATTGTATTCAACCAAACTTCCAGAGTGAGGTTGTAAGTTCGGGATGCCATTTGTCAAATTCTTCGTTACCGTGAAGCGGGTTGAGAAGCTGAAATCCATGTTAGAATCAAGCATGAAAGTGACAGATGGAATAGAGTCAACTGGTATCTCAGAAGAATATACGTACTAAGTTGTTGTGCATTCGCCCGCCGCGGTGATGTGCAGGATACCATTGAGCTGGTAGGTCTTAATTGTATCCGTTTCATTGGCCACAAGCGTGATATTTGGGTAATGCTACATAGTGAGCATTCACGTTAGCTTCTACTTCAAGCACTGTTCTGGAGGGGAGCAACTTACATTCCAGATAATCGACCCATCATCCGGCAGCATGGCATCCATCAGTGTTCCAACATTCTCAATACCTAATGCGGTGTTGTTCAACACAGCCAGAGTACCATTCGGGGTAAAGAAGTCTGTGAAGCTAGATCCTGAAGTAGGATTTTCTGCTTGGAAGAGAAGCCTATCACGGGATTAGATAAGAGTAGAAGAAGGAAGTCGAGTAAAAGGGAAGGTTTACTCTTCGTAGAACGGGCCAAAAGCGTAATCAACTTCACACTGTGGGTTGTAAAAGGTCATGTTGATAGCGCTTACTGCAGACAGCAGAAGTGCTGCAACGGGAAGGATCCTCATGAAGAACTGCATGCTGATGAATTGAGATATTAACGTGGTTTGCCTGTGGGTACCCAATCAGTACATTCTGCTATGTATATTTATACATGTGACTACAATTATCTCTATTGCTCTGCGATCGCTCAGCCATCCCGGCGGCTTGTCACAGCGAGTATTATTAAGCATCAAGGGGCTGTGTTGGAAATCAGCCTCTTATAACGAAGCCAAGTACTGTAGATCCGATACACCCGATATCAGCGCAAGCTTAGTGCTGCATGAACGTCATGCAAACAAGTCCGTAAAATGTCGGGATTGGCAGCCTGGGTGTGTTGGTAGATTCGTCCGAGGACGGGCCGAATCGTGCAGGCCCATCCATGCTAAACATGTGCCTGTGCTCACTAATTACGGTAGTGAATTCTCCGAAAATATTCGGCCTCGGGCGACCGATCGCATCAATGGCCGCGCATTTAGGGAATTCGCGCTGTGGAGCACCAAGACACTGATTGAATGATGTTACAATTTGTTTATGAAGATAGCTGACAATTGGAGATGACAGAAACCCTTTTCTAGCCCGAAAATCATTCCCTTCAAATTCCCACCATGAGGTTGGTCAATGAACCAAAGCTGTCTATGTGGCAAGCCGAAACAGGTACCTACAACTCAAGGGACACCCAAAATTCACACCTAGGGCCTGCAGCGTATTCCCGGATAACGCTCGCACCACTAATGTCTAGATTGACCGTGGATGCGTTAGACTGGTGTCCAGGATAAAGCAAAGATGAAAAGCCGTTGATGTTCTTCGGCTGTCCACGGGTGACAAAGTCTCCAATCCAACGCTGATGAGTGTGCGCAGCCTGCTCACTAGCGACGCCACTTAGTGTGACTGGATCAAACGGACGTTGACCTTCATCATTGTAAAATGTGTACTCAAGATCCGCGCCGTGGATACCAGGTGGTAAACTAAACTGGTAGGAGTAGGCGTTTTGAGGAAAGGCGTTGAGAAGAGGTAATTTTTTGCAGACAATAATTACGTCGGCCCTCATGTTAGAGGCGCGACCATACGGATCCGTGTATCCATGCGTTCCATCAAAAACTGCCGGGTATAGTGTCTCTGTTACATGGTCGAGATTCTCTCGAGTCATAGAGGGGTATAAGGCAAGGACCAAGTCAGCGAAAGTGGTGATATCTGTAGCGTTGGCCGGTGTGAAAAGTATGCCTTCGTCAGGGTTGTGACCGATCATGATAGTTACGTTATGATCATAGTTGCCATCACGGAATGAAACGGACGGAACTGCGGGTATGAAGTCTCCATCGACGGCCGGTCCAAATGAGAAAGTACCATACCGAGCGTCGCGTACCACGGCCATGTTGGCTCTGATAAGTGTTTCAGTCGAGAGTTGCCTTGCTTCTTGGATGGTCGAGACATTCAGCCGGGCCAAGAAATCGTTGAAAACCCGTTCTTGCTCATCAACCGAGGGATGCGGGATCCAACCAGTTGATTGTAAAATCGCTTGCTTAAACGGAGCACCAGCGTCCTGGGCACCTTTGCCTGCTTGACCGCCGAAAGCCTAGAACCGTTACTGGGACCGTCCATTTTTAATGCAGAAGATTATAGCGAACCGTTATTTGATGTGTGATGCCACCAGCGCCAGCACTCTCGCCCATGACTGTTACTCGTTTAGGGTCTCCGCCAAACTTGGCGATGTTTTGCTGTACCCACTGCAAGGCGAGGCGTTGGTCGTAAAGTCCGACATTGGAGGTACCGTTCTGTTCAAAGGATGGACCAGAAAGCCAGCCGAAGGCTCCCAAGCGGTAATTCAGTGCTACGTAGATCATCGAGTTGTTGCTTCTACGCAACAGACCAGCAGGGTTGGCAATAGGCGAAGTGGTCTTGTCACCAGCAGTGTATCCGCCACCATAAACCCAGACTGTTCAACTTCATCAGCAGATGAATAGCAAGTGGGTGAATGTTAATGATGTAATTTTAATGAAAAATACCACTTACCCAAAACAGGCGCACCACATCCATCTTCTCCAGGCTTGAATAACCTTTCAGGCACCATGACGTCTAGAAATAGACAGTCTTCAGTAACCCTCGGGTCAATTAGAGCCAATGGCTCGTCGCCGGTGCTGAGCGGAGGCGCGGTGATTGGTAGGCCCGCAGTGTATTGCGACATAAGTGGGAATGCGTTGGCAGACCAACCCGGGGGAGCTTGCGGACAGAGCCTTAGTACACCTCCATCTTGAATTGTAGATCTGTTCACGGCTGGAGGTTGCGGAGGGGCGAAGCGCAGATTCCCCAGAGGAGGTGCTCCGTATCGAATATTGGTAAAATTGTAGAAGCTTCCATTTTCCTATCCGATAAGTGTCACTAAGTGCATGCATGATGGTAGTCGTGGCCGGTGGCAGGGCTGTCACTTACATTGAAGGTTGCTGCGTGCATTTCGTAGCCAAGATCCACAACTGGAAGACTTGGAATGGCAAAAGCAGCCGCTAAATGTATCATCAGGCCAATATTTGCAAGTGCAAGCTTATTTTTCAAGTTGAACATGATGTTCTCTGAGGGGGTCTGGTTGTTTCCTTGAGGCTAAATTGCAAGCTTGTTGTAATGCAATATTTTGTTAGGTTTGTCTGGATGTAGATCAGATGATAGTGGGCATAGTACGTTGGGAAAGTGACGAAATATATGTATACAGAAACTTAATCTCCGAGATTCGTTCTACAAAGATCATGATAAGCAGCTACTACGGCGAACCCGGCTAGATTAACTGTATATCTCTAGGCTTGTGTGGCATATCGCGCTGATCTAGCAATTAGCTGTAATAGACCGTGCAGATAATCTCTCGGTCCTAACCTTCGGAGATAGTCAAGCACGAAACCTTGTTGAGATTTGCTAAATGCCAAGGCGAAGAGCACGATTCTGACAAACTCGTAGAGCTCACAGATCTTAACTCCGGCCAACCCGGTAGCAGCCGCGACCGTTTTGATACTAGCGCTCGCCCGGCAATCTGTATAGAATGTAGCACCAAGCCTCTAGCATACTTGGCAACGGACGAAGCAAGATTGTTGTCGGATTATTGTTAGTGTCATTGCGCGTAAACTGTTTCGACTTAATTTCTATAAAAAGTATCTTGACAAGGCCCTTTAGTACTTCACCATCTTCCTCTTTCTTTCTTCTTCCTCTACACCCGTCATTATGCTTCTTAATTCGACACTCCTGCTCAATGCCACCATGCGGGCGGTAGTATGGAATGGCTCCAACATCAATGCCGTCACCGTGGAAGATGTACCCATACCGACACTCCAATCCAATACTGACGTTCGTATTCGTATAACAACAGCCGCAATTTGCGGAACGGATTTGCACATCATCCATGGTCTTATGGGAAGCACACAGCCATCCTGGGTTCTTGGTCATGAAGGCACTGGTGTCATCGAGTCTGTTGGCAGTGGAGTAAACAATCTAAAAGTCGGAGACCATGTTGTTATTCCAGATGCTTGGCATACTGGAGGTATCAACATGGATCTTGCTGTACCAGAGGGTCAGTATGGCCAAGGCCTTGGGCTTGGCGAAGATTTTGGGAGCTACTATGGGTGTCAGGGTTAGTGAAGTCATGTTCCTCTTCTGTCTCTATCACTTTCGACTCAACCTAACAATAAGTTAGGCGAATACGTAGTTGTACCCTACGCAGATCACACTCTCTGGAAGATCCCCTCGGACGGCGGTGTCAACACCACTAAAGAAATCGACTACCTTTTCACATCGGACATCTTTGCTACAGGCTGGGCAGCGCTTGAATACGCTGGATTCCAAGCCGGTGACACAGTCGCCGTTTTTGGCGCTGGAGGAGTTGGTCTTTTGAGTGCTCATTCTGCCTTGATCCGCGGTGCATCAAGAGTTTACGTCGTAGACTGGGTTCCTTCACGTCTTGCTCAGGCTGAGTCCATTGGTGCTATACCTATCAGCTTGAACGGAACTGATCTCTCGGCCGTGGAACAAGTTCTTCGTCTTGAGCCAGAGGGCGTGACGCGTAGCGTGGACTGTGTAGGCTATGAAGCAGTCAACGAGAACCTGGAACTTCAGCGCAATAAGGTCATCCTAGACATGGTCGCTGTAACCTCTGCACGGGGGGGTATTGGCTCGGTCGGTGTCTACCTTGCACCCGGTTCGACGCCTGGAACCCCGTTGGGAAACATCTCTGATATAGTCGAATTTCCTATCGCGGACTTCTTTTCGAAGCGGCTGAATTTCGGAATTGGACCGGTAGATGTCAAGATGGAGGCTCCGTATCTGACGCAACTAATTGAGACTGGAGTTGCTAAACCTGGATTCATTGTCACTAGTATTATCGACATCGAGGACGCTCCGGAATACTACCAGCGCTTTAACCAACACCTGGAGACGAAGGTCATCATTCGGTTCCCTTGGACTTGAAGAGGGTCAGCTCTAGAAGTCTCGGAGTAAAAAGTTCGGTCCTGGCAACTGCGACAAATGATTTTACGGGGCTTTAAAAGCTAGCTTTACACAGAAACAGGTTAAGGAAGCAAGTATCTTTAGATAGTGTAACGCATACTACATCGGCTACCTGTGGAGTATGCTGAGACAGATTTTGTTCAAAAACGATCTCGGCAGATTTCACCCCCACTTCAACTTGTCACAGTGCAAGTAGTGAGAGAAATTTGCTATGCATAAGCTGATGTCTGTTGTTCTGTCTGCTGTCATGATAGCCTTATGTAGGGCTATCAGAGTGGTCTGTTTACATAACGTATCTGTGATCGCGATAGGTGTAGAAGGTGCTGATCAAGGTGAGGAGGAACCATCTCACCACCACGTGGCACCTGGGATGTCCTTACCCTATAAACCGTCACACAACTCTATCTAGATACCAAGATGCATTTTCACTGCGGCGAGAGTGACTGCAAGAGTCCCCTGATCCAACCACATCATGTCTTAGCATCAACAGCACCTAGTCCATACTTATGGAGATGGCCTTGGCTCGACATCATGACCATCCGGCAAGTGTTGAAATTCAACATGCTGATCTCTAATGAAGCATATCGTTCTAGCTGACAGCACCATGGAGACCACTCTTAAAGGATTACTGGCGGATACTATGGGGAGCATCTTTGTCTCTGCGCTCATGCAGCGTATCAAAGGCGCTACAGGAACAGTCAATACAATTAAAATCGTTTGCGGACAAGTGCATTGAAGGGGATGAATGCGACAATGCACTAACGTGAAATAAGGACTACGAGGAAGTTTTTCTCTCACAACCGTGCAATCGATCCACTACAACTGAGCGGTAATATCATCGCAACGGACACTATCCGGACAAGACGACCGTTTGACTATGCCGATAACCATCGGACACCGCTGTTCAGAGTAGGCCCGGTGGCTGAGTCCATCACGAGTCAGACCTGTGCTGTGTCGCGGCTTCGGGTCCTTGGCGAGCGATCACTAAGTGGGGCTGGCGCGGAGTATAGAGTGTGAGACACTATAGACCTTACAAAGATGAGTAGGTTCTCGTAGATAAGGGCTTATCTCCGAAATGACATTGGTGCCTGACCTCAGTTTATGCGGTTGACAACCTCTTAGCTTAAGAATCTGGTCAATGATTTAGGGACTTTGCCACATCACTGTGGCGGCCGCTTGGCAATACCGATACAACCAATGGTGAGTGAATTACCAGGACATGACGTACAGCTGCTAGTTGTAGACCGACGTGCAAAAGGTGGTGAATAGACTAACGCATAGTTGGTCAAACTACTGCTGGAAAAAGGTGTCAAACCTAACGCAGAAGCAGGCTACTATACCTCCGCACCCTTCGTAGCCCCAGTCCAAGGCTTCGCACAAGTTGTACAACTACTGTTCGAGGTGGGCGCGGTTAGCGCGTCCACTCTAGGCCTAGCGTCTTTCTGCTCCTTCATATTGCAGCTTCCATAGCCCCACCAATACAACAAGTTCGCTCACCACAACCATCTCCCATCAACTACTCGTATAAGGTGGACCAGATCCCAATGCTCAAAGCACAAAGTACAACAACGCACCACTCTATGCAGCTTCGAGTAGAGGTAACGAGCGCATAGTAGAGATGTTGCTCGAAAATGGTGCAGACCCGAACACGCAGAGAAAAAATACGGCAACGCGCTCTTTGCGTCTTCAGAGCGAGGGCACAACAAAGTAGTAAAACTATTGCTATAGAAGGACGCCGACTGCGATGCCCGAGGTACTAAGTCCGACAACGGACCGCTTTATGCGGCTTTGTTCAGAGGCCACAAGAGAGTCGTAGGGCTATTACTTGAGTGTGGCACCAATCCAAGCGCTCCAGGGGGAAAGTATGGCAACCTACTCCAGGCTGCCTTAGCTGGAGGACGTGACGGTGTGGTGAAACAGCTACTCAAATGTAACCACGTGACCAAGGTCACATGATTTGCTATTGTAGCAGGCACTTACCTCTGAGCCGGAAGCTCCGGAAACAGAGAGAACACACACGACAACAGATAGCAATAGAATCTTTGATCCGCAGCCTCCAACCCGACACTGCTCACGCAGTTACATCAAAGCTAGTGCTATTTCCGACGAACATGGTTTGAGAGATGATGCAAATGTGTAGCTGGATCATTGATTCATGAACGGCTGCACGCTGTCCTTCTGGGTCTGCTACTTCTTGCGCTTCTTACGCTCAGAAGCAGCCATATTTGCCTGCTCAAATCTGCTTCCTCGGTCCGGACTCACCTCGGGCGCTAAGTTCTACAACATCGTGATCGGCCTACGGACCATTTCCTTAAGTCCAACGACGTAAGATGCTCCCATTACCGTACCAAGGCCTTGGTACGATAACGGTTCGGTCCGATTCATCTCACGTGACTCCTCACATCTATGAGTAGGTTGTTCGCTTTCGCATTTCTCGGACTTAACGCACTGCGTTGGTCGGACTTGTATATAGTGTAGCTAGGTTATCCTCCTCCTAGGTGTTTTATCTTACATTCCAACTCCTACGATGCATATCCCGTGGCTCATCGCAATCCCGTTGACTGCTTCTTCCGCAGCCGCCGCTTTACCACGGCCGCAACCGTTCAAGGAAGCTTTGAAAGCAAGACAAGGTCTGATAAATGATGTCCTTGAGGTCGACCTAGGGTATGGAATATACCAAGGCCCAACCAATACCACTAGTGGGATCAATACTTGGAGAGGGTAAGTTGACAGATGAAAAGTGGCCATCACGCATAAATAACACTATCAGAATTCGATTTGCTGCACCCCCAACTGGTATTCTGCACTGGCAGCGACCTGAGCCGCCGGAAATCAATCGCAGCGCAATTTCCCGGGCAGATAGCTACGGGCCCACATGCAATCAAGCACCGTTCTCTGGTGCTCCTGACTTTGGCGGCGGGAGCGCATCCGCATCCGAAGACTGCCTCTTTCTAAATGTCCAAAGCCCGGCAAATGCGACCAACTTGCCTGTTCTCGTTTGGATACACGGGGGTGGATATGGAGTTGGCAATGGCCAGCAAGACTTCACGGATCTGCTCACGGCCAACGACAACAGCTTTGTGGCTGTTTCCATACAGTACAGGCTTGGTGCATTTGGATTTCTGGCCTCTGATGAGCTAGTTAGAAATGGTGTCGCTAATGCGGGATTGCTCGACCAGTTCTTTGCTCTACAATGGGTACAGGTACGTGTGAACCATCAAGCTGACCTGGGGTGACCCTCAAATGCAATGTGTCCAAAGCTTACCGGACAGGCATACATATTCCATTTTGGCGGAGATCATTCATCAGTGACAATATCTGGAGTAAGTGCTGGAGGTGGCTCTGTCTTGCACCAAGATTTGGGTAAGGGAACTTTCTTCACATATTCGGGCATTGCTGATTAATGGATAGCCTACGGTGGATCATTGGGAGAGTCCTTGTTCCAGAGCTCAATTACTGCATCTCCATATCTTCCCAAGCAACACGCTTATAACGATTGGGTACCTACGCAAGCGTACTATGCATTTGTCGAACGAGCAGGATGTCCTGTGGGTCCTTACAGGAATGTAACAGAGAAGCTCTTTGACTGCTTAGTTTCAAGGGATACAGCGTCCCCGCAAAATGCGTCCGTGGAGGTCAGCAGTTCAGCAACATTCGGTACCTGGGGTTTCCTGCCTGTCACAGATGGTGTCTTCGTCCAAGATGTACCAAGCCGTCAACTCCTTGAGAGACGCCTGAATGGCCGCAATCTTTTGGTGGGAAACAATGCGAGTAAGTACGCATGACACATGAAATTCCACGGTCCAGACAGATACAAATCGCTTAACATTATCATTCAGACGAGGGACCTCTTTTCACACCACAAGCCATCATCTCGGAGTCGGACTTTGTAGAGTGGCTTCGCAATGTGTTGCCTGAATTTTGCGAAGACGACATTGCCAAAGTCTTGGTATACTATCCAAGCTTCGGGAGTGTGGAACACTCTAACAGCCGTCCATTTGCAACCTCTGGTTACGCCGAGCCAAGCGCGTTGAACCAAAGCTCAATTTCAACTGGTCAACAGCAGAGAGCGAATGTAAATTACTATCCACGGTGATTTCTATAATCATACTAACGGATTGTAGAACCTTTATGCTGAGCTGACCTTTGTGTGTCCATCGTATTGGATGGCAGAAGCGTATTCCGGCCATGAGCGCATGTCGTACAAGTACCAGTTCAGTGCTTTACCTGGAACTCATGGCGCTGACCAGGAAGGTTACCTCGGACCACTCGGTAGATCGTTGTTTCTTGGCGTCGACTTTCAACGAGCTTTTATGAGTGAGTTATCAACATTGACTTCTGACGACATGCACTAACTGGATTTCTACGGATCTGGGGTAATTTTGTCACGCATCAAAACCCGTCGATCTCAAACGAGATAGCAGCTGGAGCTTCATCGAACCTAACAGTGCAGCCCAACGCTGCCTCGAGCTGGCCTGAGTTCCTAGTCCCATCACCCTACCAGATGGACTTGAATTAGACTGGTGGCATTGAGGCTGTGGGAGGACTGGAAGTTGTTTCACCTGTCAACACCAAGTACATGACTGGTGAAGGATTGCGGAACAATTTCACCCTTGCGAACGCGTACACGTGGGAAGCTGGCCGTGGCATAAGGTGTGATTTTTGGCGAAGCATGGCACCGCTTATTCCAGCGCGAGCGTATGCTAAAGTGTGGAGGCGTTGAAGTAATGCGTAATAACGTGCTTGGTCGCGCAACACCCGTAGTCGCGCAACGTCCGGAAAACCACCTCAGCACTCGCACTCGCACAGAAATGAGGCTATGAAGCCACCCATAATAGCTACCACCACGAGATATTTCCGGGTAGTAATGCTTTGATCTATGTAATAAACTTCCTCACTCAAACTTATTGCGTGGAGCAATTCTGCGGCCACGGCTGTTGAATACAGGTGGCGGGGATGGAGAGCGTGCCGGAGCTAGGAGCCCACCCACAGCGGCCACAGAACCACGCTTTTGCTTCTTTTTTGGCTGGAGAGCTTGTGAAGCTGTTCTCTTGTCTCTTTGCTATGATTGTAGAGCTTTTGTAGTGTTGCGCTTCTGTTTTTGACGCTCTCTCTGCCTGACGTTCAGCAACTTGCTTAACGCGCTCTTCCTTCTCCTTCCTCGGCGCGTCAGCAGCCGACTCACGCTCCACCCGTTGATCTCTTCTGTCCTGCTCTCTGTGGTCTTTTTCTTCCCTATGTTTCTGACGTTTAGCAGCTTTTTGGAGTACTTGCTCTTCCTCCTCACGCTGGAATACTTGGTAGCGGTGCTCAGCTTCTTTCTTGCTAACCCAGGGCGCTACTACTAACGTGCACGGACAGCTCATGCCCGGAGACACCTCGTGCCCCGCCTCACACCATATCCACCACTTCAAAAGTGAGGCTATTAAGCCACATATAATAGCTATTATAATGAGATTCTATAGAGGGGTTATAATTAAATGCTTACGATTAACTTATACAATCTATATTTTTATAGGAGGTCAATATTGCGGCTACGTAATATGACTTTAGCTAGAGTAGTAGATAGTGTAACCACGTGACTAGAGTCACATGATATTCTATTGTAGCAGGCACTGCCCGGTGGGCAAGTGCGCTTACCTCTGAGCTGAGAGCTCATGTACACGAACATCACAACACGACAACAGATAGCAATACAATAGTTGATCCGCAGCCTCCAACCCGACATTGCTCACGCAGTTACAGATAGCTTATCTCTAGCCTAAACACTATCGTAAGTAGTGCTAGCGCGTTTTTAATACCTACTACTTAGTAAGAGTACTTATAAGGCTTTATACTTGCGTTATTAAGCTTATTAGATATATTTTTTCTAGTGTTAAGCTTTAACTTTGCGCGCGCGTTTAGCTACTTTCTTAGCTCGCTTAAGCTCCCTCGCCTCCTTAAGCCTCTGCCTCTCCACACGCCTCTGCTCGAGCTTAACTTAACGCTGCAGTTGAGCCTCCTCACGCTGCTTCTTAGCCAGTGCTTTTTGGAGTTTTTCTTCCGTCTCATCTCGCTCCCGTACTGCTTCTCTAGCTCGAGCCTCACGCAACTTGCGAGGAGACTAGTGGACAGCGCCACCGTGGTACTCCTAGCGCTGTTGAAGATTAAGAGCTTCACTCTTCTTCTTATATATCTTCTTATATTAAAGATCCTCTTCTAAACTATCTACTTTATACTTTAAAAGCTTATTCTAAATCGAGAGATAGTAAACGCTTAAGCGTAGCTTTCTTACCTTATACTAATAGTTGTTAGTAATAGTAGCTTAAATTAATTAATCTATCTTTCTCTAATTATAATTAGAGAGTCCTAATAATAAGCTTCTCTCAGCTTCTAGCGTTCTAGCAAATCTATAGAGGATAACGTTGGCGTCTATCGGCCAGATCCTAGTAGCTTCGAAAGCCTTCAATATAAGGCTCTCTGTAAAGGAGAATATCTAGGCGCTCTAGAAGAGTAGGAAGACGTCTCCTTTTTTAATTAGGATGAGGCCTTAAGCCTTATAAAGATAGTTAGTAAGCTTATTAGAATAAGTTTAAGAGAGTAGCTTAAATAGCACTATATAAAGTAGCTAGAGCGTATAAGTCGAATATAGGATGTCGGATGTGGTAGGGACCAAGCAGAAAACATGAAAGAAGGCAGAAGGTTGTTGTATTAAAAGAGCTACATAGAGCGATTATATACACAACTAATATAAGTAAGTAAGTAACAAAGAGTTACGTAAAAGATATAGTTTATATATATCTTATAAATTAAGGTGCTATACTAATACACCCCCTTAGGTATCTATATTAGATAGAGGCCTTATAAATAGGAAAAACATTAAGAGTAAAGCGCGTACGCGCGTTACGCAGCTAATCTAACTAAGTAAGAGGTAAAGGAGAAGGAGAGTTCTTAATAATAAGGTAATAAATGTCTTTTAGGCTAAGCTAGCTTATAAAGTTTTTATATTTCTATTAAGGAAGTAGCTTTATAAAGCTATTAGCAGGCATCTTAGCAGTAAGCTTCTATTTAACATTGATTCTTCCAGAATCTACCTCCTGGCGGAGCCACATTTGATAGATATCGACATGGCGAAGCTTCGTTTGGATGCGATCAGCGTCACCTTGGACAAGGCGTACGGTCTGCGCATTGTCACACCAGAGAGCCTTTTTGGTATGAAGCGTGAAGCCGATGTTGCGGCAGAAGCGATCCCAGTATTGCGATTCAACGCCAGCAGCTGAGAGAGCATACAGCTCTGCTTCAGTAGTAGAACGGGTGACTAACCGAAGCACGGTGGCTTTCCAGTCAATAGGCATGCCATAGAGCATAAAGACGTATCCAGCAGACGATTAACGAGTATCAACGTTATCTCTAAATAATGCATCTGCAGCACTAAAAAAGGTTAGGAAAGGAGTTATTACATAAATCTTAGTAGCATAGGTCTATATTATTTCACCCCCTTAAGCACTAATAGTAAGGTATCTAGTATTATATAGGTATTACTATACGTGCTTAATCTTAGAGATGTAAATTAGTCCTAGGTTTATAAGAAACCTTATAAGGACCGAGTAAGCGTGTGCGACATGTTACACGGGGGGGTATGCTGTACTTCTCTATACCTGATCCGGGTTAGGGCAGGAGAGCTATGTGTATAGCTACGTGCGGTTTGTCTGGCGACTAGGTGGGATAGTAGGTATTTGGGGTAATAACAATCTAATTCTATAAATAATAGAATAACTAATTTATAATCTAAGTAAGAGATAAAGCTATAAGAGTTAACTATAATAAGAGAAATAATAAAACTTTTTTATCCTTATATTCTTATTACTATATCTATTACTATCTTATCTATCTTAACACTTAAAGATAGTTAGAATATTCTACTATTCTAAGATACTCTACTATTCTAGATAGTAAGCTTTAGCGGGATGGCACATTACGTGATCTGCGTGCCCCTCGCTAATCATTATCCTTCGTCTCGTGCGACAACTGGCCTCCAGCATCGCTTCCCTTGAGCGAAGGATTCGACCTACTGTTGTTTGTAACACGACATTAGATCGCGTTATAACTTCGGTATAAGCCAGGTTACCTATAAGGCGTTAGTAGGTCTTTATTTTTAATAGCTTAGAGATGCTATTATAGAGTATAAGTCTTAAAGTAGAAAAAAAAAGTATAGAAGGGTATCTTCTATTAGCGCGGATAAAGTTAAACTTAGTATAGACTTTATTAATAAACGTATCCTAGACTAGGTAAAGTTAGCGGGTAGTAAGAACGCGCTTAACTCAGATACTAAAGAACTATTTAATATCGCTAATTTGTCAGAGGTTATAGAGCTTAATAAGCTGTCGTTTAAGCTTCTCGAAATCCTCCTAGTAGTTAGGGTGGTAGAGGATAATAATATTGTCCACGTAGAAGAAGAGAATAACCCTGTTGTTTATCCAGAGGCATGGAAAGCCATGAACAGGGTGTAGGCTAAGCTTTCAAAGTGAAGCTTGGGAGTGTAGAGCCTATAGGCGTGGGGCTTCTTTTAAGCTATACAAGGCTCGTAAAAGACGGAGAGTCGGGCCATACTTGTCTCGGAAACTATCTGGAGTTCTCACAAAGAGAGTGCGATCCAGGAAGGCGTTGAGGAAGGCGTTTGGCACATCGTATTGCATAGCCTTAAGGTTGAAAGCGCAAGCAAGGGCCATAAGAGCTCGGAAGAGTCGAGCGGCGAGAGTAGCTGCGTACGTGTCGCCATACTTGTCTTGAAGGTCTCCACGGACGACGAGACGGGCCTTATACTTGAGTAGATATCCATCCTCATCAAACTTGTAGGTGAATACCCACATTAGAGGTACAGTATCAGTGTTTTTAGCTGTAATATCTAGTAAGGCAAAAGTGCCCTTTTTCTAGTAGTTATTAAACTTAGTTACTATAGTAGCCTTAAACTGCTTTCTATGCGTATAATGTCTGAGCTCCTTCCAGTAACGTGGAGGAGGAGATAGATTATCGCGATAGATGCGAGTAGGATCACATTTAATCCTAGGTTATAAGGCAAGAGATATAGCCTTATAAGATTACTAAATTATAGCAGCAAAGGCAAAGTAATTAGTTAAAGGACTAGACTTAATAAAGTGCGCTTAGCGGCGTCTTGTGCCAGTAACAATATTATCCTACGCAAGATTCGAATTCCGTCGTTGCGGAGCATTATTCTGTCGTCGATCTGGGACATATGGCTGATGCGTGTCAAGTTCACGCGTTGGTACAGATACTCTGATCGTGTCTGCGTCCTCATCAGGAGTCTCATCGAAGTTCCACCCCCCAGGTGTCGCGTGCTGAGAAGCCCTGGAAGCAGAGGACTCCTGGAGTAGCTGTTGTTTCACTAGGTCGGGAGAGTCAGGAGGATGAGGTGTTTCCCAAGGATCTGGAGTATCGCGAGGGTCACGAGTACCACGAGCAGTGATCGTAGGAGAAGGCAGTTGTTGGATCTGCTTCTGTATAGGGGAAGAGGTGACTTGTCGCTGCCTTATCGGCTGTGCGACTGCGATCGTATCCCTATCGTATTCCTCCTCAGGAATGTGTGCAGTCTCAACGACATAAGACCTTATAGGTAGAGCGGACGACTTATTCTTGTAAAGCTCGTTAACGAAGCGTACGTCGCGTACGCGAATGACACGACTCGTGGCAGGTAGCCATACTCGATAGATGTTTGAGGCGTCGTATCTAAGTAGGAATCCCTTAAAGGTGCGATCTTCGAGTTTGTCTCCTCTTGGTAAGTGCTTATTGAGCACAAATCCAAGACTTCCAATAACGTGGAGTCGAGAGAGGTTGGGGCGGACGCCAGTGACCATCTCCTGCGGTGTACGCCAGTTAATAGATCTCGTAGGCGTGATGTTGAGTAGTCTCGCTGCCGTGCAGACTAGCTCATTGGCCAAGGTCTTGGGTAGACCAGCATGGATACGGAGAACCCTGGCAACCGTGACAATAACGGCTCCGGCTCGTTCGGCACCCCCGAGCTGTGCAGGCGTATCAGGAGATCTGACTTCAACCTTGATACCAGCAGACTTAAGCACCTCTTTGGCAGAAGAGCCTTTGTTGGCCTCAGCTTGGCCGTAACCGACGTCTCCGTCCATGAAGACAATAGCTACTTAGTAGCTATATACCCGCTCAATCTTATTAATAAGGCGAGTAATCGCAGGAACGATAGTAGACTTAAGTCGATCCTTAAGAGTGCAGATTTTATAGAGCTTTGTGTACTCACATACTACATATAGTGCCCAGACATCTCCGTTATAGCATGCCTTACTATACTTCTAGAGTTAGATAATGTCTATGATAATACAATAAAACAGGCGACAGGCTTTGTCAGCGCGTAATTGTTGACTAACGTCTTCCTTCATCTTGCCCTTAATATATAAGGTATATGCATCTCTCCACTAATTACCTCTGCCATTTATGCCTACTCTAAGGCCTATAGTGGAGTCTTTAAGATGCTCGATAGCTTAATAGCTGGGGTGTCCAAGCACTCGATGTGCTTCTATTGCCGTGACAACTTAAGGTGTCTTCGCGTAGGCGGAATCAGCCGCTATAGCCTAAAAAGGCTGTCCAGCGTCTCAAGCTTTTAAGAACTAGTAGCCTCTAACTTAGTTAAGGTCTAAGAAGACCTAAGACTTATCTTCTTTAAAGAGTTTATCTATTTTTAAGTTAAAGTAGATCTTCTTATAATAGCTAAGACTAAAGATATTAGTAATAAAGCCTAAGGTATATGCTACTTTCTTAAGAGTAATTAAGGCTGTCTTACTACCCTTTCTTACGATAAGAGTTACCTCTCTCTAGGCCTTAACTCAGTACGAGTTGTAGCCTACTTTTACTATATCTTATAAGAAAGAAAGACTTATCTACTTCTAATTAACACCTATCCTATTGCAGATATAGATATTTGAACTAGGGTCTATCACCTATTAGTTTTACAGTGATTAATCGTGCAACGAAGATGCAGAGTTTAACTGTAAGTGTTAAGAGGACTGCGAGGCTTGCAAGGATTGCAAGGATTCCGTGAAGTAGGCCGCATTTGACGCGTATCCGTCTGAGCTGCCGTCTGTACCAGTGTCGACTTCGTGGGTCTGACGTGATGCGGAGCTCTCTTTGCGTTTAGCTATCTCAGTTTTAGCTTTCTCTACATCAAATGTCCATCGAATCCCTGTATCCTTGTAGGCCTTCTTAGCATTCTTAAGAGTGTCCTTATTATAAAAGGCCTTAACTAAGCGTAATAGAGTTTGTAAAGAAAGCTTATAATCCTTTTGCCTACCTTTAGCCTTAGTATTTAGCGTAAAGTACTAAAGTATTAAGAGGTGTAGTTTATAGATATATTTTAAATAGTCTATTTTTAGATATTCTTTTAGCGATAGCTCTATAATTAATATGGAAGACTGCGACGTAAAACTGCCCAAAGTCTTAGTTGAGTGTTAGGTTATAGGTGCCGTTCTCTAATAACAACTAATTAAGTCTTAGAGAGTTGGTGTCGGCATAATGTCGCTTGCCTCTCCTTGCTCCATAGCAAGGAACTGCGCTTGCGCCCATGCCTCGTCTCCGGAGTCCCGTACAGCATGAATGAATCGCCATTGCGCTCGCGTTTCTGTCATCTCTAGCATGTTTTCTTAGGCACATTAAGATGTGATTTGCGAGTATTTATCTAGCTAAGCCTAAATATTCTAGTTCCTTAGCTTCTTCTAGATATTGCTATACTAAGTAGCAAGTTCTAGCCTGCGCTATTAGTCCGTAACCTTAAAATACTCTTAGAGCGTTATAAGCTAACTCTATATATTATTATACTTAGCCCTATTAATTAGGTGTATATAGGTTATTATAATAGTGTGTAAGATCTTAAGATTAACCTTACTAATCGCCTTTATAATTAACTCTTAACGTCTAGATTTAATTTTCTAGATCTTCTAAGTATCTGTAGAGCTATCATCAGATGGCTCTTCGACGGCTTGTGAAGTTATCGTAGTAGAGTTGGGGTCGCAGTACTGCTATACACCCTTGATGGTAGCGTTTCGTCGTTTGGCAGTATACCAAGGTGTCCAGTCGGCTGAACTTTGGAGAACAGTTGTAGTAGTGGTGGCCATAATGGCGAAAGAGCTGCCTTACTAGTCGGCAGAGAAAATGAGGTAGAACCTCTAAGAGTGAGAGCTAGTCTCAGAGATGTCGTGTACGACGACGAGAGAGATGATCCACTTGGCCAACGTAGACAACGTAAAGTGTAATCAAAGACTATCAAATACTCAGATTTGACAAAGAGTTGCGTGATGCGACGACAATCAAACGTGCAGTAGCGCGAGGATAATCACAACGTATACAACGTGTAACGCAATTAAAAGAGTGAACAATCTTATTTAAGTATCGCAGCGTAGTGTAGGGATACTAGGCTTATAACTATTAGATGTAGTAGGGACTAAGCAGAAGATATAAAAGAAGGTAGAAAGTTGTTATATTAAGGGAGCTACATAGAGCGATTATATACACAACCAATATAAGTAAGTAAGTGACGAAGAGTCACGTGAAAGATACAGTTCACATGTACCTTGTGAACTGGGGTGCCATGCTGACATAGGAGAAAGATTATAAAAAGGATCCTTTAGTAATTATAGTATTTAATAAATTTTATTATAATATAAGATCTATAGCTATTAAGAATAAATAGTTCCTATTATCCTAATTACTACTTTATATAGTAATTCAATCCCTACTCTAGCTAAGCTAGGCCTGTATTATTATTTTACTAGCCTATTAGAGATAATAAGAAAAAAATCTAATAATCTCTTACCTTAATATCCTCTACCTAACTTAATTATATAGCTCCTTTTTTAGCTGCATAGATAAGACTTAGACGCAACGAGTTTCTATTAGCGTAGCAGTAGGCTAAGATTATTAGAAACTCGCGTAATCTATTCTAGAGAGATGCTTAAACCTCCTTCTTCTCCTATTAACGCTTACTAAATATCCTCTTACTTCTGCCTATTAGGCTAATTAAGAAGCCTTTCTTATCTATATTGTATATATCTCCAGCCTTAAGGTGATATTCAGTGATTTGTTAGGTATTGCGTGCAGGAAGGATTGAAGGATTGAACTGAGGTTGTATTGTGTGAGGCTATAAACAGTATATGTAGTTGGGTGACAGCAAACAGTGCTAGTCCCAGACAGGCATAGCTCGCTAAGGTGAGTAGCCGCGAGGAGGTGAAGAGCAGGAGCAGTAGAGACCCCAAACCGTGACATTTTTTAATATATTAGCTCGAAATAGAGACAGAAGTTTATCTTAGAATTAGCTAGGTGGCGAACACGATCTATAGCGGTGGTCCACTTTAAGATTATATAGATCTAGTGTCTAGTGATAAAGTGAGAAACCTATCGATCGCTCAGCTACTAATAGGCTACTTTAAATAAGAAATTCCTAATTATCTCTTTTATAAGAGGAAGGCCTCTCTCTATAAGCTTTATAATATATTATATAAGCTTTAGCTCTTATTATAAGTTAAGAGCTTACTAATTTAAGTATCTATCCTCCCAAGACGCTATTACGCCTCTCTACCTTCGCCCTAGTATTAAGTAGTTAACCTAGTATTTCTTAGTAACTTCCCTTAATATGAAGTGTTCTCCTAGATCACGCAATTTTAAATCTTTAATTGCATCGTCGATAGGTGCTATAGCTATAGCGTTACAGTCTATTAAAGTTATAGTTTTGAGACGCGGCTTGGTGTTCGGCAGGGCACGAGGTGTTTCCAGGCATCAGCTGTCCGTGCACGTTACCGAGCACGGACGCGTAATGCTCGTGGACGCGTAATGCTCACCCCACTACATCTACAAACATTTTCCCTACAACTTCAACACGCGATATCTCACCTAATATAGATCTAATTAATATAGCGATTAAATTTTTAGAATCGCAGCTATTAATTATACAATTATTATATATAAAAGTTACCGCATAGTTTAGTGTATTAAAACACATACTCGCCTACTAATACTAAGGTAAATTCAGCTTATATAAAGCTAAATTTGTGATAGGCGGAAAGAGGCCTGCTAACGAGTATGCATTTGCTCCTATGTATAGAATAAGAAAGGTAGAGAAAAGAAGCGTAGGTTTCCACCTCCGTACGG
>JARBXR010000234.1:0-25315 GCA_029100535.1 Stemphylium beticola | reverse complement strand
AACGCCTGCGCCTTAGTGAGGCGCTGTGATAATAGGCTGTGATAATACAGTAAATTGAGGCAACATTCGCGTAACTTAAATAACTAAATGTAAAATAATTGACCATTGTTGCATATAATAAAATAACAAATAAAGGAATCTTTCACTAGTATAGAAAAATTATTATAAATGTGGGAATTGTCACAGCCAGAGCTGTGTACCGTTGCTGGGACGGACAGAGCTGTGTACCGTGGTTGGTACGAACCAGGCCGAGCAACGTTCGTGGGGATCCGACAACCTATATAGCAGAGACAGCTTTGAAGAGAGAACACGACAATCGAACCTATTACCAAGACAGCATGCATTTATAGTTATTTCCTTTCATCACTAGTGAGCCTTCCAACAGTGACGGTATAAATACCTTGTATACAGAACGGTACACAAGGTCGGCCTTTTTGTACCGTTACATATATATATATATACATATGTGTGTGTGTGAGATGATAATCTGTGATAGCGATAGCCGAACCAGCAACAGCCTTGGTTTCAATATGTCGCCGCTAGGTTCTTTGCTCGTCTCCATCTGAAGCTCCGTGTAGTGCGTTGCCGTAGTACCCACCCTGCGCGTCGACCTCGGCGCCCTTGTCAAGCAGCCTCTTGACTCACTGCTCGTGGCCTCAAAGTAAAGCTACGTAGAGAGCTGCCAAGCACTGGGGAAGCTATATAAGAACAGTCGAAACAGAGGTTGCCGCTCTTGCTTATGAGTAGCCGTTCCTATATGTCGCATAGGTTTTATGGGTCCATGACTACAAGTACAGAGGGTATAGTACAGCTTATCCTGTTAGTACAGCCTTGCGCTATCCATCACAGTTTGGGTTCCCTCACATAACTGAAAAGGTGTTGGCTACTGTAAATGTGCCAATTGTAGAGTTAGTAAACGCTGAAGATAGCTGGGGCAATACTCCCATGACTATCGCGGCGAAGAACAGCCAGTATGAGATGACGAAGATGTTGCTCGACAAGGGCGCCGAGGTCGACGCGCAGGGTGGGTGCTACGGCAACGCACTGCACGCAGCTTCAGATGGAGACGAGCAAAGAACCTAGCGGCGACATACTGGCACAGTCCGCAACAAGCAAGTCAAGCCAAGCCGGCGCCGATATCTTGACTTGGTATGCAAGCCATACTGCAACTGTTAGGCTTGCTTGAGGCTTGATCGAATTACAAGGCTGTTTTGAAGGCTTGACTTGATGGCTTGATAGATTTTAGTAGTATCGTAGCTTAGGCTGACTACTCGACAGGCTCTATCACTAGCAACTCGGCCCAGCTATATATATCGTACTCGCGCGAGAGTGACTCGTCAGTGAGGCTATCAAGGCTTGTGCTGCCGTCTATCCCGTCCGTTTCCTTAGTGTTGTATCCCGCTCTCGTCCATGGCCGTATTAGCTGTAGAGCCGCTAGTTGTAACCACGTGACCAGGGTCACATGATTTGCTATTGTAGCAGGTGCTTACCTCTGAGCCGGAAGCTCCGGAAAACGGAGAGCAGAACACGACAACAGATAGCAATACAATAGTTGATCCGCAGCCTCTAACTCGACACTGCTCACGCAGTTACACTAGTAGCTCGCTGCTAATCGCTCGTCGTTTTGGCTCAAGCAGAGATGTCAACAATCCGTTCAGTCAGTTTGCAACCCCTGGCTTGAATTGAACTGCAGAAAGCAGGCCGAAAATGCTGAGCAAACTGATTGAATTGGCTACTAGCTAAGCTCGAACTGAACTGATTAGGAAACTTATTGAAACTGATCACTTTTTCACATACAAATTAGGCCTCGTTATCGTGCCAATTCCCCAAGTTATACATGACATCAATTGCCTCGTCGCTGAGTAGAGACTCTGCAGTCTCTCCTTCAATACCAAAACCAGCCCGCAACCAAGCGCGTACTGACTGTATTGCTACCAGCAATTGGGATGAGATCTTCCTCCTTTTTGGCTGCAAAAGATCGCCAAGCTCACTAAACATGCGCTCACAATCGCAGCTGGAGGCAGGTATAGATAGGACGTCGAGCGCGAGGCGCGTAAGGTTCGGGTAGTCGCGACGGCGTGAGAGCCAATAAGTGATTGGATTGTCGACAGAGGGGACCCAGGGCTCAAGTTTCCAGCGCGTGTACTCATCCAAATCGTTAGAAACTCTAACGCCTTGTTGAGGCTCCATCATAGACGCGATAGCGTCGTTAAGGTCGTTGTTTGCACGCGCCCGCGGTGCTGCTGGAGCGGCGGGTTTGTCAGGGTTGTAGATCTGGTGGGCGGTGTTAAGGTGACGTGCTGCCGTCGACGGCGAGGTAGTAGTGTCGTAGATGCCGCTGCAGGCTTTGTGATACCCAAGATGGCAGATTTTGCACACAAAATAGACCTTGCTGCTGAGCTGAGGGGCGGTAGAGTTGATGCGATAGCCATAGGCATAGATCCAGCTTTTCTTATGCTTCTGCGGCGCAAGCGGTGCCCTGTAACCAGGCAGCCTTAGCCAAATGATATCATCGAAGTTGTCAGCAAAGCGCGTGTCAAACCCTGCCGCCAGCGACTGCCCTACTGTGCTGTTGTTGTCAGCTGAAGCAACTGTAGGAGCGCGTGAGGCGGCGGTAGGTGCAACAATAGCCCCCTCTAGCTGCGATTCACGCAGCTCAAGCTCAAACGCGTCATCCTTAGACAGCGGTTGACTCCCTTGCTGGCTGGCAGCAAGCAGTGCGCGTGGGGAGGACAGGTGCGTTAGCGCAGGCGTTGATAATGCAGGTGATGTTTGACGTGCTGGCGTTATTGGTGCAGCTACCCGCGCGCGCTTTGTTGGGCGATTTTCTGGCGTTGCAAAGTCAAGCTGAGCTTGCCTAACCTTTTCAGTAGGTTTAGTCGTGCGCTTAGGGTGCGTCATGGTGGCGTTAGGGGAAAAATAGAGAAAAAACTGTAGGTTGCTCGCTGAACTGAGGTCTATATCTCCGCTGGCTAACGTTGTGGCCGCTAAGCCCTGTACGTACTAGCCTGTAAGTGAGAGAAGATGGGATGAAACCTAGGCTATATACCCTAAGGCCTACATAATGGCTAACAACAGTCTCTAACTTTAAAGAACACTTATGTACACTAAAATTACAGGACTATCAGGCCTTTCAGGCCGTTCAATTAGGCCTTTGCCCTCGGCTTGAACGGACTGCAAAATATTAGTAGTTCGGCTTGAATTGAACGGACTGATCACGTGTCAGGCCGAACAATCCGTTAACGGGAAACTGACGGATTGTTGACATGTCTGGGCTCAAGTAGATCACCAAGCTCGCTGAATAGGCACTCGCATTAACAGCTAGATGCTGGGATAGTAAGTATATCGATTGCAAACTGGCTTAAACACGAATATTTTGAGCGCATCGCAATCCAGTACTGGATCACGTTACCATCGTCAAGGCTACGCCATGGCGGCTCTCGATCAAGCCAGCGGTCATACTCATCGCCCTGCGGAGCTGCTACTGTGTGATTACGCTGTGTATAGGCCCCAATTACGTCGTCTATATCGCTTGTTCGGGCGGATCGAGCCGCTGGAATAGGCACTGGCTTTGGCAGCTTCTTACAGCTTTTCCAAAGCCGCTGGAAGCCCTTATTAGCGGCCCCGATCCACTCCGGCCTCTCGCTCTAACTGTTTTCATAGTAGTATTTATAGAGAGGGTAGAGGCACGTAGCAGCGTAATAGATTGGGGAGTCGTCAAGCTTGTTGTAGTAAGCGTCAGCCTTCTTCCACGCAGCGCGGAGGTTGATATGAAGGTGATCTGTAGGCGCATTCGTTAGCAAGGAACACCTATAAGTAACTGCAAAACCTACCTTATGGCGCCTCGTTATGCGCGTTAAAGTCAACGTCAATCCATGGCTGCGCAAGCTCTTCGAGGTTACGCAGTAGATACTCAAAGACTAGCAGCACTTCGTAGATTGCGCCAGAACTTCTGGCCTTACCGCGACCCTCCAGCCTCTTCGTTGCTATCTGAAGCGGTTTGAGGCAGTTCTGGTACTCTGTAATTGTTGCCCAGTCGCTAGCAGCGAGCCCACCTTGCCTCATCCAAGATGGCACATCCTTGCTAGCGCTGCCGCTGCGCTTTTCGTTAAAAGCAACACTTTTAATCATAAGTTTTGACTTCTGACTAGGAAGTCAATCAAGTCAAACCTAACTTGACTGATTTGACTATGGCTTTGACATCTATGACTTGACTGATAAAGTCAAATCAATCACGACCCTTCCTTGGCGGCCTAGCAGTCCTTGCAAACTGTCAGCCGGTGTAGCCTCGCCTCTAGTACGGCTTGTCTCTGATCTGTACAGCTGATTGCTGATTGCCTAGTGTTTCTATCCTATCCTTGTTCACACTGTTTTCCACCTGTTTGTTGTTTGATAGAAGCAGCCTTATATAGACTCTCTACTGCGATAGACTACAAATACACATAATTTACCCTAAGTATACCTCTTAACACGAACTTAGTCTTGTAAGGCATTCTGAGGCGTATAAATCTAACATATTATGGCCAATCGACCCTTGAGGAGCGGCGCAACAAAGACATTCGCTGTCCCTGACGAAGATGACATCTATAACGACTCGCCGGCATCAATTACATCGTTGGAAGAGGAGTTTGAGCCTGTAGAAGACACCATCAGCCCCATCTTCCCTAATAATAGTATTAATGAGACACTCGCCGCCTTTTTATACCACGGTAATAGCAACAGCAACAACATTCCAATAGTGAAAAGCCAGTCTACTGCACCTCCTGCGCTAACGCCTAGGCCAATTACCCCTGCTACTTTATCTGGTCCGCAATTCCTCAAGCGGAAGAGACAGAGCAGTACTCCGCACAGAGGCGCAGGGCAGAAGGACAAGACAGTGTGGAAGCATTCACGGCAACGGCTACCATACCAGCCTATTAAGGACGATTATGGTCATGAGGTCTTCTACTGTGACAACTGCGAGTGGAAAGGCTTATTAGGCAATGCTACTGCGCACCTCCGGAAACATTCTATCTTTGTTGGAAGATATTCAGCAACCCCTTCTACTATTGCACAAGCTACACTCTCATGCACTTGCAGCTTCCGGTTTGTGCAAGAGGCTCAGTTGTCACCCAGCATGGGCCATCGATTTGCCTGGTGTACGCTTGCTCAGAAAAGGCTTAGGCTCTGTCAATGCTTCGCTTTAATTGGGCCGAGCATCGAGCAGATGGCATCGCTGACAAGAGCTAGTACTATTTGGTCAAGGTCACCGTTCAACCAGAGAGGCTTAGCATAGGATCAAAAGACGCCTGCTTGCAGAAACCGGAAGCTGCAAGTGCATGAGAGTGTAACAACCTGCAGCAAGGACTTCACAACATGGCTGCTAAGAAAGCTGAGTTTAAGAATGATAAGTCTGTAACAATCCTGCGAAATGCTGCTTGGAAGCAAGACTTCCGGAATACCGTTGCTCGCTTTGTTACAGCGTCTAGTCTATCACATAAGTTATTGGTTTCTAAGGAATTCTGGGCGCTTATTCTTACCGTTAACCCTGAAGCGGATTATATACTACTGCGCTTAAGCAGCTCACTGATGTCGCGCATTGTTCGGAACTTCCGCGCTCAGCAAGAGGAGGTTATTAGATATCTCTGCGAGGATACAATCAGTTGCTTTCATATCAGCTTTAATACATGGAAGACGATGCATGGCCACAAGCATTTCCAAGCCGTGAATGTTTAGTTTGTTGACCGGCATGGAAAGCTTATTCAACTGCTTCTCAACCTCGTTGAAGTTGACAGCAAAGAAAGCAAGACTAGAGCCTATCTTTCTACGCTGCTGATTTAGACTATTAAGGACTACAACCTTAGCACTCGGCTTGGTTGAATTACCTCTGATAACGTAGGCGTGAACGACACGCTTGTCCGTGCAATTGAGGCCTTTATGCGCACAGAAGGCATTACCTACTAGACTAAGAAGACACGACGACTCCGTTGCATTAGCTATATTATCAACCTTGCTACCCAGGCCTTTATGTTTGCAACCAACGAAGAAGCAGCTGAGTTAGCTTATAAGAGGGCGAAGCTAATACAGCTAGACTCTGATGGCACAGAAAGCTACAACGGCAGTGGCTACGACATTGCAAACACTGCTCTTGCAAAGCACCCTGCACCAGCAAAGCTCCGCAGTCTTGCAGTTATACTACGCGACGACAAGTTTAATTAGGCCTTTAAGCAGTTGTCTAGGAGCTTTCTGGAATGCCCTGCTACTATCCCCAAGATTCTAGGCGAGACACGGTGGAATGGCTAGCTTCTTATAATTAAAGAGGCCTTTAGAACACGGCCTATCTTGGACGCTTTATATGCACGATATGCTGATGTATTAGAGTTAGTTCTACTTACTAACGATAACTAGGCCCTTCTAGAACACGTTCGCAACTTCGTTGTGCCTTTTAAGGAGGTCACTCTTAAGGCTAAGGGTCATTAAGCTACTCTTGACTGCTTCCAATCATCTATGGAGTTCCTTATTACTCACTTTAAGGAGCAATAGAAGCAACATTCTAAGCACAAGACACTGCTCGCTCCACTAAACACGGCCTGGTGTCTCTTTAGTAAATACTACAGCCTAATCGACAAGAGTGGAAAATATATTACTGCAGCTTTGCTGCACCCCGAACGGCGTCACAAGTGGTCGTACCACCAATAGAATACAACAGAGAAGAGGAAGTGGTTAAAGAAGGGTTACAAAGTGCTGAGGCCTTGTGGCATAGCTATCGTGATCGGATCGAGCCCTCTCTAACTGCTAGCCAGATAGATCAAGACACCTCCGCGGAGATGTCAGCCTTTTACAAGTGGCAACAAGAGTTAGCTATTATAACAGACAGCGAGGATTGCTTTAAAGCCTCCGTCTTCACTCCTCTAAGTCGACTGCTAGTGCTAGAAGGAAGAAAAATGAGCGTTGTTGAAAGGTGGACACAGCCTACACAGCGACAAACGTTTCCAGCCTTGTCACAACTCGCAATTGACGTGCTCTTAGCATTTGCAATGAGCGCTGAATTAGAGCGGACATTCAGCAAGGCAAGGCGGACAACTTCGTGGGAGCGATCTTAGCTTAGTAGTAACAGAATTAAGTGCTCTGAGTTGTTGAAGGACTGGCTGCATCGCGGAGTTGCTCACGCACTGCCAGCTAACTACACTGACGATCAAGACAGCGACAGCAAAAGCGACAGCGAGGCTAGAGGCAGCCTGTTTGTAGCCTAAGAAATGTACAGTAGTTGACTGGAATTGGCTTGACTATGACTTCGAGTGCTTGATTTGACTGAGTCGGAAGTCAAAACCTATGACTCTGCTCGTTGTGATTAGTCAACTCTTATAGGTCCATCTCTTACAGATTGGTAACTAATTAGAAACCCTAAAACTCTCCTGAAAGCGCGCTGCGCCGTTGCTAGAAACGCCCTGCTCCTAAAAACGCCCCGCTCCTAGAAAGGTCCTGCTCCTAGAAACGCTCGGTTCCTAGAAATGCCCCGGTCCTAAAAACGCTCTGTTCCTAAGAACGCTATGCTCCTACGCCCTGCTCCTTATCCATTCGTGCACCGCGCTCCGTAGACTTCACCTGTTGAATAAGAAAGGTAAGGTCCGCCGATTGACCACGTCTGTTGTCTTGGGAAAAGCTGACGTAATAAGCTACGGAGACCTTGAGGAGGCGAGAAAGATGTCAGAACAAGTTGCTGCATAGCTGCTGGCGACGAAGGCTTCTCAGCACTCTTAGTCGCCCAGCTCTTGGAAAGGGCTGTCGTGACAAGCACTCGCACCTTGAAATTTATGCTTGTTTTGAGGACTACTGTAACAGTCGCTAGCGATAGGTCGATCTACTAGCAGATCTGACTCACGTGTTGGATTAAGAAGATCGACATTTAGCGCTAAATTACGCGCGGAAGGTTAGGGTTAACTAAGAACGGTACTACTAGCGCTAGCGTATCCGGCCGGACCGTGCTACCGACATGCTATTTGTTGTTGCTCCTTGGTGAAGATTCGGTACTTCTTCGGAGTGAGTGAGGCGTTAAAAGCCCCTCGAAGTTTCTCGACTAAAGCGAAGCAGATATAGTTAACGTCCTACTCATGAACTATTCTCTATCAGATACAATCCTGTGACTTGGCATCAGGCGACAGCACCAGTTCGGGGATAATCAGGCACCAAGCCAGATTTGCCACAAATTTTTTTTCAAACAAACGTCGCAAGAACCATCCTGGCGCAGTCGAGAAAACTGAGTCCACTTCAGCTGCCCAACATCATTCCAACGTCATATCTACCCCCGTACCCGAGCACGAAGAAAGGAGAATGCTAAAGCTACCACGGGTAAGGGAAAGCGCGGTCGTGAGCGCAAGAGTCCGGAGTCAGAGTCCAACTCAGGGCGAGGACAGGAGGTAGAGGCAGGTCCGTCGGTAAAAGTGCGGAAGGCAAAAGCTACGCGGAAGAGAGTCGTGACAGAAATAGCAAGGGTGCCTAGACCATACTATCCGAAGATGTGATTGTTTTCTCTCCCAAACAATTGTTGAAGATAGGTCCAGCAGTCGTCTCTCTCCACGGACAACGGAACGGGCTTCACCATCTCGGTTAGACTGCGATCAATCCGCATTGGTCGTTGCCCCAAAAATATCCACTCTAGCTTTGCCAACGCTCCAGCGTACTCTGCAGCTAATTTGGCCATGTCATTCCGATGTTGCATTTCCCAAGCTAGTTCGAGCTTCTTTTCAATGTCACCTTCTTGGAAGTACGGACGGGCGATTAGGGTGCTGAAATTTCGGAGTGTCTTGTTCTCATAATAGCGCTCCGGATCCATCTCAGCCTGGGCATGCAGAAGTGGCTCCGTATATGTGTCTCGGGAGAATGCGAGCTTGCGAAGATTTGATAGATGTCGAACACAATTCCGAATGGCGCCATGGTCAATGATCCATGAATGCTTCCAGCCATGCTGGCATCCTGTACTAAGGCAGAGCTGCTCTAGTCCCTGCAGGCTGGATATCTGATCGAGAGCGCTTTGTGGGACGTGATCTAGGTCCTCAGGCCATCGGATGCTTAAAGAAGTAAGACTAGCGAATTGCCTGCAGAGCAGAGGAAGTACTCTATCCTCAAGGAGACCTGGTGCCGCGCCATTAATCTTCAGTTTTCGTAGATGGGAATTGGCTTGAAGAAAGGCGAGAGAAGGGTATGACATATTGAAGCCCCAGCCACTCCACACGAATGTTTCAAGATTCGGCAGATGGCCACACTTGCAGAAGAAGTCTGCGACCCTTTCGTTCGAACATATGTCGATCTCCAAGGACCTTACCGGGCTAGAATTCCCCGGTTGAATCAAGACATCGAGCCAGCCCGGCTCGTACCGCACGAGATCTCCAATCCGTAGATCCTGCAGTTTCCGAAAGGACGGGTACTCGTTGACTGAGTCAGGAAGTTGAACAACGGATCTTGAGCTTGGGTCGAAGGATGCCCAAGTAAGAGACTTCAGTGTTGGTGATGCAAGGCAAAGTAGGCTGCAAGTAAGCGATCCTGTAGGCAAATCCTGTTGCCTGACGGATACCATATCCAAGTATAATGACTCCAAGCGCCATTTGCAATTCCTTGATAATAGATCAAGAGAATCCCATTTGCCAAGCGCCACGCGCTGCAAGATGAAATGCCGAACATTTGAGGAGATGACAGCATTGAAAAAACTGCCATCAACGGGTGCATTATCGGCCCAAGTCAGACTTTCCAATCGAGGTAGAACTTGCGCATGTGAAAGAACTAAATTGAGCTTAGGCCTGTACGTGCCAAAGAAGGCCTCGCATGCTTGATCCAGACGTTCTTGTCGCACGCCAGCATCTAGTGCGATGAATTCTTGTGAATTTTCGACATTATGATGTTGGGTAATCCATCCAGGGTTTGTAGCGACGGTGATTTTCCGGATACAGGCCCCTATGGACGGTGCCATGGTTTTGCCATGGTTTTTGAATCGTTCTTCGTACTCTTTGACAAGGACGTCGAGGATGCCGATGGCCTGATCGCTATAATCGAATCCAATCATGGCGAATTGGCGGGATCTAGCAAGTTGACGACAGTCGCGATTGACCAGGGCGAGATTTTTCAAGTCTTCTTTGGCGACTTGCTTGACGATGTGCCATGTAAGCTCGATAGGTAGGCGAGATAGCAAGAAATCAGACGAGAAAGGCTGGCCTTCGTTGATGCGATCGAATGAGAGTGGACACGGTTCCTGAATCTCTTTTCCAAAATCATCATTTGTTCCCGAGAACGTTGGAATCATTAAACGCATCAGATCGCTTTGCTGAGAGGATAGCATGACGGTTGACCTTTGCAATTTTCATGACAGGTGTGTTGAGAAGTAGGCTCCTGAGGAGCGGGGTAATCCGTATAATCGTGATTGTTGCCTGGAAGACGCAGCCACAGCTACACGCTACAGCTGAATAGTCACTAGCTCCTCGGCAGATGACAGATATGTATCTAGTGAGCTGATTGCACTGTTGTGCTGTCCTAACCCCATGCGGAAATCGCCTGATTGGAAGTACCGCCAACCATACAAATGCACACTGTACCAATGGCTGGCTGCAGGCCTTGTCGTCTGAACTGTGTTGTGGGCGCGCGCAGGCAGGCAAGCAGAGCGCGAGCAGGCAGGTAGAGACGTCGCAAGCAGCCGGGCAGGGATGTTGCGAGTAGTAACGTGTCTCACCAATAAGCTGCGCACACCAGTAAGCTGCGCACCCCACCAAACCATCCTAACTCTGTCTGCGCCAACAACTATAACTCAATAACCACATCCTCAGCTAACTTCTCGTAAAGGCAGACTTAGTCTCGCGATAGTATTATATCAGAATAACCTACGTTAATCAATCTGAGCCCTCGCGAGAGCGTACAACGTACTAGAATTCATGTAAGCCCAGGGCACCTTGCATGGTCACGTGGATTATCCACTAGCCAATCAGCCCACCAGTTTATGTATATAAACCTACGTCACAGACCTCTCGGTCATCAGAACACAGAACACTAAACTTCACAATACACTTTACATTCCACTTTGTCTCCTGCTCCTAACTGCTTACAATCCACAATCCGAACGCGTCTCTATGGTGTCCACCCGCGATTAGAGATAGTCTCTGTTAATCGCAAGGTATCGAGTACTGAAGAGCAGTCTCTCGTGCAGTGGATCCTAGAGCTTGATCGACGAGGCTTTCCACCCCAGGTCATCGACGTGCAACGTATGGCAGACGCTCTTCTCGCTGCGCTCGGCGAAGATCCACCTCCACCACCTACAGGCAAGCACTGGGTGTCGCGCTTTGTCAACAGCCAGTCTGAGCCACAGAAAAAGTGAGATAGAAAGTTCCATAGTCAGCGCGCTCGCTGTGAGGATCCTGTCGCGATCGCAGCGTGGTTCAAGCTTGTAGAGGAGACGCGCCAGGCGCATGGGATACTTGATGCAGATATCTAGGATGAGCAATCGCCATCTCCCTGATCGCTGCTTTGTATAGCGATCAAACACCTGCTCTAGCCAAGCTAGACCTATGTTATCGTTTGACCAGCCTGTTGGAGATGATGAAACAAAAACCTCATGTTCTCCTGCCTTGATATCCTCTACCCAACTTGAGCGTATAGCTCCTTTTTTAGCTGCGTAGATAAGGCTTGGGGGCAGCGAGCTCCCATCGGCGCAGCAGCAGGCCAGGACTGTCAGAAACTCGCGTGATCCATCTTCTCCATTGACGTCTACTGAATATCCTCTTGCTTCTGCCTATTAAGCCAATCAAGAAGCCCTTCTCATCCACATTGTATATATCTCGAGCCTCAAGGTGATATTCAGTGATCTTTTGATGCAGTAGCTCGAAGTAGAGACGCTATCTTGACCCAGAATCAGCCAGGTGGCGAATACGATCCATAGCGGTGGTCCACTTTGAGATTATATGGATCTGGTGTCTGGTGATGAAGCGAGAAACCCATCGATCGCCCAGCTGCCGATGGGCTACTTCAGATGAGAAATTCCTGATCATCTCTCTTGTAGGAGGAAGGCCTCTCTCTGTAAGCTTTGTGATATATCGTATAAGCTCTAGCTCCTGTTGTTGGTCGAGAGCTTGTTGATTTAAGTATCCATCCTCCCGAGACGCTGTCACGCCTCTCCACCTTCGCCCCAGCGTTGAGCGGTTAACCTGGTGATTCTCAGCAACTTCCCTCAATGTCAAGTGTTCTCCTGGATCACGCGATTTCAAATCTTCAATTGCATCGTCGATAGGTGCCATGGCTGTAGCGTTATAGTCTGTTGAAGTTGCGGTGTTGAGACGCGGCTTGGTGTTCGGCGGGGCACGAGGTGTCTCCCTCCGGACATGAGCTGTCCGTGCACGTTACAGTCTATGACCATTTTGGCTCGAACGTACGCCAGCGCAAATACTCGTCGTCGTCGTCGTTCGGATCCTCCATGATTGCCGCGATAGCGTCGTCAATAGCGCTCGGATTGTGCTCTCTTGTGCGTACTTTTGGACTCCGTGGAAGCTGGTAACTACTCCAAAGCTGTTGAAAAGCCTCTCTCGATCGGGAGAGCCAGCTCGGCTTGTCGTTCCACGCGCGATCGCAATAAAACTTGTAGTACGGGTGGAGGCAGACGGCGGCAAAGTAGACGGGCGACTCGTCAAGCCGGCTGTAGTAGTCGATGATCTTTGCCCAGGCGGCCTTTAGGTTGATCGCAAGGTGGTCCTCAGGCGCGCCGGTTGCCTCGTAATTAACGAGCTCGTAAGGCCTATACCGCTGCTCTAACTCACTAAGCAAGTACTCGAAGATAGGCAACACCTCGTAGATCGCTCCAACGCGTCCGCTTTTACCACGACCTTCAAGCCGTTTTGTAGCTGATCTTAGTGGTTGCAGAACCTCAATGTAGTCCCTCACCACAGCCCAATCGTTGGCGGACAGCCCACCAGATCTCATCCAAGTTGCCGCCTCGCCAGCTCTGTTTCCACATGTCCTCGAGCGACTTTCAACAGGCCCACGGCTGTCGGTGTACCACGCGATATACGAGTTGAGAGCAGGTTGTAACTCAACAGCGCGCTCAAACGCTGGGCAATACGAGTTCCACGGGGTAACGCAGGGCTTTACGATCTCGCGGATCTTCTGATTCTCGGCGGGCAGCTCGCGGTTGGCCAGGTCCTGGAAGTTGCGGAAAACCTCGTGCTGCTGCGGCGTCCGGATGTAGTTGATAACGTCAAGAAGCGTGCCCAGAGGGCCTTGTTTACGCCACTCCGCGAGAAGCTCCTCCTCCACCTATACAGCTTTGTGAGTGCAGTTGCAATAAAGAGATCGCTGGGTAACTAACCTGGAGCTCGCCTGGGTCGTTGTCAAAAGCGTCTCTGTTCGAGCCAAATATCACCGCCTGGCCGACGAGATTGATCGTATGAGCGCTACATCGGAGGTGACGCTGGCTGGCAACAAAGCCGTATTTGCTCCCAAGCGTCTCAATTGCGGCGTCGTTGTTGTATGCGTTGTCAATCATAAAGTAACTCAGCTTTGACGCAGCTATCCCGAACTTTCGGAGCGTACTTTCGATACAATCGGCTATCCTCTCACCTGAATGGGCGCCAGTAACCTGCGGCAAGTCGATCGCAACGTCCTTGACGACGCCGTCAGCAGTTGCGTAGTGCGCAACAACTCCAAAGAAGCCACGCTTGCCGCCTTTGGTTGTCCAGCCGTCGAAGCTTATATGGATCTTACTGATCGCCGCCTCCAACTCAGCAACAATCTGCGGTTGCAAGTACTCGTACAGCCACATCACCTACCGCTTGACGTTATTGTGGCTCCTCTATAAAGCTCGTTCAGCGTCTGGGTTTGCAAACTCCATTAACGTATTCAATAGGCGTTATATATATCAGACTGCTAGGTTACTGGCGAGTTACAAGCCACGGTCAAACCAATCTTGCACAAGCTTAAGTGCCGTAATGTAATTTTTCATAGGAGTGAGATAGTCGTTTCGTTGGAAGAGTTGTCGACTAAAACACTCAGTAGGATGGAAGAGCAAATTCGCGGACATTTGACCATCTTCATTGGAGTGCCCCGTTTCCGTGTTCTCACATTGCCTGACCCATTGTCTTCGCATCGCCTACTTATTGTTCCTACCCGCTCCAGTCATCCTCCTCCTAGTCATCCTCGTCCTCCTAGTCATCCTCCTCCTCCTAGTCATCCTCGTCCTCAGACTCGCTGTCATCACCTTCCATGCGGTCCGCAATGGCCTTGTACCACGCGTCATGCAGGTTCGAGGGGGTGCCACGCGGGGCGGCGTTCATCTGCAACGCCGACGCGATTGCGTTCAGGTCCGGCATCCAAATTAAGCGTCGGCGGTGTAGGGCGGTCATGGCATCCGTATGGGGCGTGCATGTCTCCGACTGGACTGCGCGGATGCAACACATGTCAGCAGGCACGTCCATAAACAGTTCTGTAGATACGAAGGACACGTACTGGTGAAGAAGCGGTGCCGAATAGAGCTGTCGATAATTGGAAACACGGCGAAGCTTGCGTTCGGCCAAACGTCAACACTGCGTTCCTGACGGATGTTGCCCCAGAAAGACAGTAGAGACGCGCTCCCGAGCATGAAGCAGGTGTCCTGCATAGAGCGGCCTCGAGACTCGGGTGAGAGAGGAGACATTCCTCGTTGGATATGCTGGAGAACAGCTAGCGCTGCAGGTGTTTCTGGTTGAATCAAGGCTGTGGGGTCCCTCCATCGGAAGGTTGACTGCGTGTGGCAGATAACAACCCAGACATGGCCAGCATATGGAGTAGCCCAGATGCGCCAGTGGTGGCGCCACCTGTATTCACAGCCAAGGCCTGTCGTATCCTCATTATGCCCTGTGTCATCATTCATCCAGATGTCTGCGAGCAGTATGTACTTGGGTGCTGCTACACACGCCATCAGTACATGTATTAAGTATGCTGAGCAAGGCTTGCACCTGGATATCCTAGCACGTTGTCTAGGCTCGGGAAGTCTTTCAGGCTCATAGGCACAGGAGGTGGAAGGTCCCGAATTGGCACAGCAGTGTCAGGATGGCTGCGCATAACGAATCGAACAAATTGGATTTCGCGGGACAGGCGGTCACGGAACCAAGGCGGGCGGATCGTTCCTCCGGTGTCAGAAACGTCGGCCACTGGCAGGCGAGGTGTGTTGGGCATGACGGACGAGAGGTGAGTGATTCTAGTGTGCTGTTGCTGCTGCGGTCAGTACATATAGCAACGCTGGCGCTCTAAGGCGCATGGGGTGGGTAATTACACGTAAAAGCGGAAGCGACAAAGTCTGACAAGCCAAGATGCAGTTTGCGCTCCTGCTAGCGGGTTGGCGAAGGTGGATGTCGAAAGAGTGGAGGAGAGAGAGAGGCTACACGCCAAGCCTGAATGGCATCGCACCGTGCCGACCGTGCGTAGCGGTGAATGGGCGGGTTATGACTGCGCGTTTGCAGTGAGAGAGTTCGCAAGAGTCCTGAGTTCCGGTTATAAACGGAAAGTGCTTTTAGCCACCATGAACTTTACAGCTACTACAATTCCGTTTGCAACCGATTCTCGTCACTTTCGATATCGTCCTCATCAATAAGTGTAATGCCTCCAGTATTTCCAGCATGCTCGTCGCATGTCAATGTGCCCTTGACTTCTGCTGTCGCATTTGGGTGGTGGAGTCCGAGTTCCGAGGTGATGGATTCAATCAGCCCTTGGCCTGCTGCCAATGATATTTTGTTCTGCTGCTGCGCGATAGTTTCCTGCAGCTCCAGCTCCAGCTGACGGACTCTACGTTCTGCTTCTTGCTTCATCACTTCCGTATTATGGTCCATATTCTTGACCCACGCATCCACTCTTAAATGTATAGTTTCCAATCTATTCCTGCCCTCGTTGTCTTGCAAAACCCCGGCTAGCATATATGCGGAGTGGACTTGCTTCAGTAACTGAACAGACGTCAGGTGCAGGCGATGAACTGCAGTGTGGCGTAGTTGAGTAATGTATGGTAAGGTTTCTTCGAAACACATTTGTTGTTCGGTATTCATGCAACCGTTGGGCAGAATGTCCAGATGCTTCTTGATTACACGTACCCACTTTGTGAGCTCGACCGCAGCTGCACAAGTCCAGCTATAGTTCTTAAGCACGGAAGGAAGCCACCGCTTCATGAATCGGAAGCATGCCTCTTCAAGGATTTGCTGAGATGACGAGAGTATGTGATGTTGAACGTTGTAGGAAAATACAGATGGTCGCAGAGTTACGTGAAAGGGTCCATTTCCTTGGCGATTGAGGATAGAAATTCCTATATGCATGTGAGATGTCACTTGTTAGATAGAAAGATGGCTAAAGTACATACCGGCTGTAGTCCCTGGACTCGATTTGTCGATAGCCTCAGTTTGCACTACTTGTGCGACATTGATTGACCTCCCAAGCGATGCCTTACGTTTCTTTGAGATATTTTCTGTTAACTTTTCTGAGGGCGGTCTTGTGAAGAGGTCTGGAGAGTGCTCGCTTGCCTGCTCTTTAGACTGGAACACGCGATCCTTAAGAAGAGACTTGAGGATAGAGACGACGTTGCTGATATACGCGTCGCTAGCA
Source organism: Stemphylium beticola (assembly GCA_029100535.1). NCBI lineage: Eukaryota > Fungi > Ascomycota > Dothideomycetes > Pleosporales > Pleosporaceae > Stemphylium > Stemphylium beticola. The sequence goes on along the minus strand of JARBXR010000234.1, from coordinate 8,746 downwards.
GACTCTTTCAAGTCAGGTGAATGATTTAGGAGAATTTTGCGTATAGTCTTGCTCTTTCGCACATTCTTTCCAGTGAAGAGCTCGCGATACGTTAAGAATACCTGTCGACGATCAGCAGGTGCTCGGGCATCCAGCTGGCCTCGAAGTATCGTGGAAGCAATCTTTTGTCTTGATCCTGGCTTAGCATGGCTTCCTGGTTGTGTGTTCATGTCCGATGTTCGTGTCTAAGTGCCATGCGTTGCCATCCCACCGTTGACGATGCTGGCGACGCGGGCAACGATCGGCAGTCTTGGCGACGCCCCACTCCACGACGCACACGGTACCACGCGCCGCAAAAGACAACCACAGCACCATCCAACAGCCCCAACGCTAGGCGCTTCACACTGAGCGGATGTCCTCTCTCAGACCCTCCCGAAGTTTGCACGAATCGTCCACGCCGTCCTCAGTGTTTTGAGCGAGCAGTTAAACGAACAACGGCCTCGACATGTGCACCATGCTCGATGCTACTCGTGCTAACACCTACATATCACCAAACGCTGTAGAAGCACGAATATTTTGCGCTATATCTACTTTCGGTGAGCGACGTAGGCTCTGATATCTAATAACGTTGAGCGTTGAAGAGGAAAAGACACATTGCCCCTATACAGTACAACCACGCCGCTGCGCCTGCCCTCCTCTCGCACGACCTTGAACACGGATCTGTTTGTAAAAGAGAAGCCGTCAGCATCCACATCCTCCAACGAAGCGCACTACTCGCAGTCGAACAGCGTGACACCGCCAGCGACAAGCAACCCCCGCCGGCGCACGACTTAAGGAATACACAGGGCGGATAGGCAGGAAGAGCCATGGCTTAGCACAGGCTGATGCTGCAGCGTACACGGTGGGACGGATATGCGCTATGCCAGTCGGCGGCGGCGCAAGTGATGCTCAAAGAGCATATGCCTCACGATGATAGCGGCTCGGACTAGTACACGCTGGGCTTCATCAGTACCCATAGCGTCGTCCTCAGATAGCTGCTAGCTAACCAGATAAGCACCTGATACTGCGTTCCGCGCAGGGCAAGCTATGTCCAAGTTTTTGTTGATCCGCGTCGGGTTGTGGTTGGTGTTGGCGGAGCCCTGAGCACGGACGCTGATACGCGACTAGGAGACATCGTAGTCAGCCAGATGATCGGGTGACAGCAATTAGCTGGTGGTGCAACTTGGGCTGTGGCGATCCACGACGCGAAAGAGTGGTAGAGAGGTGGAAGGTGAAGAACAAGGATTTTCGGGACTTGGTACGGAAAAAGCGTGGGCAAGCATTTGAGTTTGTTTTTGGCTGCAGCTGCTGCGGGTAATGTGTTGCTTAGACTGTCCAACGGCCTGCCGCGGCGGAACTACGTAAATAGCAGCGTAGCGACGATTTGGAGGAAGAGCCTATAACAAGGCTTGTTGCTACTGCACGGCAGAAGTTGGTAGTTGGCTGTACCTACGGGTAAAGTTCGGCATGGCTCAAGGATCCTGAGCGTCCAGCGTCCTACATGTAATCCTGAGGCTTGTTGTCGTCGGGGTGATCGTCCGCATCTCTATCTTCCTCCCAACACTTTTCTCACTCCTCCAGACTTACTGGGGGGCCCAGGCCGACAGAGTTGGCGTCGTAAAACTCACGGAGCTTGCGCGGGCTATTCTTGAAGCCAGATGCGTAGTACCACTTTTGATCAGTCTTGTATCCATGCCATTGGACACGGTACTGTAGTTCATCACAACAGCAACGGACTTTGAGGATCATCTCTACCTCGTATTCTTGGTTTTCGTTTGCACCGCCGCGATCACGCTTCCGCGCTTGCCTGCGTGAGCAATGGCCTGACTTCGATCGCTTGTCGCTTCTACGACGGCGGCCGCTACTGTCATCGCAGTTCTGCGTAGCCAGCAGAGAGCGTTTGCGCTTGCGCATTCGCCTTGTGTTATTAGTGCTATCGTCGTTATCGTCGTTGTTGTTGCTGGCGGATCTATTGCTACTGCCGCAGCTGCCTGTCATTACGAGTGGCGTGTATTTGTCTTGTTAGTGTCAGAGAGAAGAAACAAACTTGCAATAGAATTTACTCACTTTTCACCTCCGCTTTCTTGTGCACTGGCTGTTGTGACTGATCTGTTGTAGCTTCTGGGAGAGTGTCATCTCTGGCCCCTTGCGTTGACTCCCCGATCTCCATAGCCGACGATCCAGTTGGCGGTGTTAATAGTGTTGGTTCGCAACGCGGAAGCCCACTAGCTTGATATTCAGGTCCGTTAATCAGTTCCGAACTGATAGCATACTCTTTGTCCTCTGTCTTGTCCTCGGTTGAGAAATCCACGACGCCAAAACCATCGTCTTGCCTCCTAAATTCATAGCCACCGTCTCCGGCGTGATCCTTCTCGCAGTGCCAGTCGATCAGGAATGGAACAGTGTGAAACACTTTACAACCTGGATGGCCGCAATGGTACGTCGAGGGAGTGACTATACAACGTCAACTTTTAGTACAGGCACAGTAGATTAGTAGGGCTGCGCACAAGATACATGGGGGGATGTCACGGTTTGGGGTCTCTACTGCTCCTGCTCTTCACCTCCTCGCGACTACTCACCTTAGCGAGCTATACCTATCTAGGCTAGCTTTGTTGATGGTCGCTCACATACATAAACATACCATAGCATCTGCAATACAACCTCAGTTCAACCCTTCAATTCTTCCCGCACTGCTTGCACTAACCTTCACAATATTGGTATGTACGTGACATCTTAATACCTATAGGAGCTTCGTCGGGCAAAGTAGAGATTATGAATAAACGACCTCCTTGCACGATGAATTACCCAGTGGGCCGATTTTGGCTGATGAGAGCGCAAAGGTAGCAGGTATTCCGACTTTGAACTATATCTAGTTGGTCAACATAGGTCCACTGGGTGATTCGCTGCGCAGGGAGAGAGGTCACGATTACCTGCTTCTACCCCATCTAAAATCTACTGGCGATGAGTAGAGATGAGGATTACAATGCACGAACGCTGGGTAGAGGGGGGGCTGTTATGGGCACGGGTTGGGGCACGGGTCTTATTATAGCTAATTATCACTGTACCCTAACCTCACCCCTACGAACGCTCCTACGACACCTACCCAACTTGTCGCCTATCGCTGGATGTACCCAACGTCCCTCCCAATTCGATGAATAGCCCAGTGGGCTGGATTATGCTAATGAGATCGCTAGAGTAGCAGATATTTTGATCCTACGCTACCTCTCGTTGGCCAAGATTGGACTAATCACTTGCTTTGCATAAACGTCTTTCTACCGTAACGCGAGAGATGTTTATTGTCGTTGATTTAACGATCTAAAGACGTACACACTAAATACGATGTCAACCTAGTATTACACAGTACATATAATAGGCTGGTATACGACGTTATGAGATTCCAAATGCTCAGCACGTTGTACATCGGTTTCCCACTAGTCCGACTACTCACTACAACGGTCGGTATCATATAGGGGCCGATTAACAACTCTCAACCGATCCACCAGATCTTCAAATGGAAAAGGCATGTAGGTATCGCCCAGCAGTCCTTCGAAAAACAAGGCAAGTGAAATGGTCCATCCTTTAAAAGGGAAATCTATGTGCGATCTCGGCCCCAAACTATGGAACATAGCTACACGATCTTTAAAAGTCTCTTTGGCGGCTAACTCTTGGAGGGGATCCTTAACAGGCGACTTTATGACGCTAGGGGAAGCCGTGCGCGTCTTGATAAGACTCTCCCAATGGTCCAATGCTCGGTCGAAGTTTCTGAACTCAACCTCTAATTCACTATACGGTTTGCGATGGGGACTATTCGCGTATAGCTTCCTTGTGGGCGGTATGACCTCATCCAGTATGTCGGTGAAATCTGACTCGTTGTTCAGGAACCGAATAAGGTCAAGTTTCAGCTTCTGCTTCATCTGATCGGTCCCAGGTAGGTCGTCTTCGTGGAAGTTAATGTTGTTTTCGTTGTTATTGATCATGTCTGGTGCTGTGGTATTGGTGGAGGCGTTGGTTAGCAGATTGACATCCGCGGTAGACATGACGTCGGGACTCAGTTGAGGAGACCCAGTGTGCGACCGACACTGTGCGATATCTATCTTTGGGCGTTTAGATACGCTGCTTCTCGACTGAGTGAAGTCTACTTCCGAACCTGTTTGTACGTAGCTCGTGAAAGAGAAGGTGCCGATTGAATCGCCTGAATCGTCTGAGCGTGCTCTACTACTGGATCGGTTGCTGGCTGTTTTCGTTTTTGCCTCCACCATCGCTGCAGAACGATTTCCTTGGTGTCTTAAGCGGGAGGGCGCAAGACCGGATGTATCCGAAGGGCCCCCTCGCTGCTGGCGTGGTGGTGATGCAGGTACTGATGTAGGCACTGATGGTAGCTGTTCGCTGGGCTCTACTGTTACAGAAGGAACGCGTTTCTTCTCTTTACAAGGGGCATTGATCTTGGCTTGTATAAGAGCAGCCATCCAGTATCGGAGATTACGTTGTATACTGTCAAAGTCAGTATTTAGTACGTGAACACTTGTGGGCTATCAGGGTGTACCTGTCTTCGTCATTACTTTCGTATCCGGAGTCTGTCTCAACGCCCCACCGAGGGCGGGACCCTGACAGATTGCTCTGTAGTCGTATCTCAGCCCCAGAACCTTCCCCCCATATACGCGACCCGAAGCCTAGGTCGTTGAGTATACGTAAAGCATCCTTCTCGAGAAATGCGCCGCCACACAACTCTTCATAGCGCTTGTCCTCGTGCTTCACGAGCGTATTGACCACCTTGTTCACATGCTTTGCAAGCTCTTCAACGTCCTTGTCCAAAAACTTAGGGAATGGTTTCCGATCATTCTCTGCGACGAGCCACAGCCTCCGGATGTACCATTTGGGATCTTCCGCCTCAACATCTGTGAATCCAAGCAGATCACGTTTGTCTGGTTCAGTCGGCATTCTGTCTGTGCTTTGATCGTGCTTGTAGCGCTTTATCCAAGCATGAAGAGTGTGGTTCGAGTCGAGAGGCATCCCTTGCGAGGGATCGGAAGTTCCTAGCGTCAGGTTCGGTCGGCAGTCTGACCGCTGCGCTGTTGTTACGTGGCGTTCGCGGCGATCGAGCGGCACTACGAGGCAAGGCGCCTGTGAGAGGGCATCTCTGCATGGCACAACCACTTGAAATGGAGTGCTTTCCGCGATTGCCACGGTCGAGCGTGCTTTGTGCGGGACGAACAATCCAAAGTCAGGATGCCTGTTCGGCTTGGCCCTCGGTAGAGCTATGACCACCATGTCCGTGCGCATGATGCAGAAATTCACGTGGTGCACACTGAACACCATTTTGACACAACCCTATCTAGCTTGTAAAACTATGCACTATAGTTGTAAGAGTGGTACGGTGATAGTAGCGATTTAAACGTGCATATTTTCTGGGAAAATAGCTGGATGTTATTTGTGCAGCGAGATGAAATCGGCGGCGGCAAAGCTTACGAGAGAGCCTTGTACCAAGCGCACGTTAACGTTACTGTACCGAGGTGGACGGCGCGGACGGCGCAATGGGCCGCCCGGAACACCAAAACAGCCCTACAACTTGAGGCTATAGAGTCTCACACAAGAGCTATTACCTCGATATATTTTAGTAGTGAGATCTAGAGTGTTTAATTGATATATATAGCTATAGAAATCGCGTTGGAGTTTTGATCGCGCGGCCACGCCGTGACTGAGTAGCTGGTGCGCCTGTAACAGCACCTTGAGGCTCTCTACCACCTACAGGCCTTACAGCAGCTCTCTTTCTAGAAATAGCTTTTGCAGGAGCCTCGAGGCTGCGCTTCTTACTCTTTTGGGACGTTTTGTGAGCTTGTTGGAGTCGTTTTACAGTCCTGCGAGCAGCTGCCCTAGAGGCCTGCTCAGCAGCCTTCTCCGCCTTCTCCTTCTCTCACACTATCCTAGCTGCAGCCCTTGCCTGACGCCTTATCTCCTTATCTCTCGCCTTTGCCTGCCTTGCCTCCTCACAGAGCCTGCTTGTCTCAGCTTTTTGGTGTTGTACCTGCTCCTCCTCGCGCTCCTGAAGCTGTTGGCGTTCACGTGCCTCCTACTTATTAAAACGAGGCCCTGGCTCCTCTCCGTAAATGCTGAGATCTTAGTCTAGTAAGCTGATAAGAGAGGCTTGAATAGGCTCACATCTAGAGGCTGCAGCGTATGGGTTGAGTAAGGAGGATAAATCGCGAGGAGGATCTTATTTTGATCGCAGTAGTCGATAAAATCGATCGTAAGATAAGATCTGTGGCCATCTAGCATAAGTAATTAACAGCTTAAGTGAGTCTTCGCCTTCGTGCTGTGGTCAAACACCTGTTTGAGCCACGCGAGGCCGATCTCGTTGTTCGTCCAGCTAGAGGGTGATGAGGTGATTCGAACCTGATGAGTTTCGGGATCTAGGGCCTGTAGCCAGGCGTCCTGTATCGACCCTGAGGTTGACTGGTAGATGAGGGCAGGCTCGAGGTGGGATCCATCAGCGCAGATATAAGCTAGCAGCATGATCCACTCTCGCGAGCCATCCTGGATAGTACTCCTCCTTCTCTCCTCCTCGTACGAGGATCTATCAAAGATCCTCTTTGATCTACCTAGGATACCGACGAGGAAGCCCTTCTCATCCGTATCGTATGTGTGACGAGGCTCAACGTGATACTGTTCTGTCTTCTCGCGTAGGAGATCGAAGTAGAGGCAATACTTTCTACCTAAATCAGCCTTATGGCGACTGTTGTCGATACCCATCATCCATTTTGAAATGAGCTCATCATGATACCGGTGGACGAAGCGATCAACCCAGTTCACTCCAGGCTCTCTCCCTGCGATCTGCGAGCCAAAATTTTGAAGCATAGCTCGTGTAGGTGGTGGGCCTCGCGTAGTGAGCTGTTGAATATACTGTAGGAGCTCTAGCTCCTGTTGTGGGTAGAAGGCCTGTCGATTTTGAGCAAGGCTGCGCTAGGCTGAAACGCGTTGGTGCCTCCGGGTGAGCGTCGACCGAACAACACCGTACTGTCTTGCAATCTGGGCATGGCTGAATTGTTCTCCTAACCCTAGCGATTCTATAGCTGCAAGCGCAGCTTCAATTGAGGCCATATTAGTGGAGTTATCGCGCGTTGAAGTAGGAGTGTTATCTAGGTGGGGCGCGCGTTGGGCTGGGGTGCGCTTTGGGTGGTAACGTGTCCGTGCGCGTGATGCGCGGATTCGCGTGATGCGCGGGGAACACCAAAACACGTCAAACTCCTTCACTTTCAACACGCGTTAACTCCACCAATATGGACCCAATTCAAGCTGCGATTGAAGATATTGAAAACCTGGAGCCAGGAGAAAAATTCGTGTATACTACAATTGCTGCTAAGTATGGTGTTGTGAGATCTACGTTGACCCGAAGGCACCAGGGCCAGACAAGCTCAGAAAGAGACAAGAACTTCAACCAGCAGAAACTCAACCCACAACAAGAGCTAGAGCTTGTGAGATATATCGAAAAGCTCACAAAGCGAGGCATTCCTCCTACACGAGAGATGGTCAGGAATTTCTCATCAGAAGTAGCCCATCAGCAGCTCAGCGAGAGCTGGGTTACTCGCTTCATCAACCGACACGAGATCCATCTCATCTCAAAGTGGACCGGCGCCATGGATCGTACGCGCCACCTGGCTGATTCTGAGTCAAAGTATAGACTCTACTTCGAGTTGCTGCATCGAAAGATCACCGAATACCACCTTGAGGCTCGAGATATATACAATATGGATGAGAAAGGCTTCTTGATTAGCTTAATAGGCAGGAGTAAGAGGGTCTTTAGCAGGCGTCAATGGGAGAAGAAGGAGGTTTGAGCATCTCTCCAGGATGGATCACGCGAGTTTCTGACAGTCCTGGCCTGCTGCTGCGCCGATAGGAGCTCGCTGCCTCCAAGCCTTATCTACGCAGCTAAAAAAGGAGCTATACGATCAAGTTAGGTAGAGGATATCAAGGCAGGAGAACATGAGGTCTTTGTCTCATCATCTCCAACAGGCTGGTCAAACGATAACATAGGTCTAGCTTGGCTAGAGCAGGTGTTTGATCGCTATACAAAGCAGCGATCAGGGAGATGGCGATTGCTCATCCTTAATGGCCATGGATCTCATGTCACGATGGAGTTTATCGACTACTGTGATCGCCACAGGATCCTCCTCATGATCCTTCCTCCACATTCAACTCATACGCTCCAGCCGCTCGATGTAGTGCTGTTCAAGCTACTCTCTTAAGCCTACTCTAACGAGCTTACTAACCATCTCCATAAAGCTTAAGGCCTCATTCTAATCAAGAAAGGGGACTTCTTCCCACTCTTCTAGAGTGCCTAGATATCCTCCTTCACAGAGAGCCTTATATTAAAGGTCTTCGAAGCCACTAGGATCTGGCCAATGGATGCTAATATTGTCCTTTGTAGATTTGCCAGCACGCTAGAAGCTGAGAGAAGCTCATCGTCAGGGCTCTCTGACTATGATTGGAGAAAGATGGATCGATTAGTTCGAGCTGCTGTCACTAATGGCTATTAGTATGAGGCAAGAAAGCTGCGCTTAAGCGTTCACCATCTCTCTGTTCAAAATGAGCTTTTAAAGCATGAAGTAGAGGGTTTAAGAGACGCTCTTTAACACAAAAAGAAGCACAAAAAGAAGGGCAAAGCTCTTGACCTTCAACAGCGCCAGGAGTATCACGGTGGCGCAGTCCACTGGTCTCCTCGCAAGGTGCGTGA
>JARBXR010000233.1:0-25330 GCA_029100535.1 Stemphylium beticola | reverse complement strand
TGCCCCCTCGGCTACGGCTGCAGCCAATCAGCGTCATTCAAAGATGCCCCCGGGGGCCATGTGTGAGGCAAGACATAGGGATAGGTCTAGGACCCTCTATACTAGCATATTTAATGCAGGAAAACGACGAGATACTTAAGGTATCTAAAGTAGAGGAAGAAAAGGACCCTAATATTAGGGAGCTAAGGAATCTTAGGCACTAGGCCTATATCTAGGCGCAGCAAATGGCCTCGATAATAGACATAATTAATCAGCTGTCGAGCCAGCTAACGGCCACCCCTAACGAACGATCCGCTATGATAAGGAAACCTAAGATAGCGTCACCCGAGAAGTACGGTGGAGACCGAGAGAAACTACGGACGTTTCTCACTCACGCCGACCTGTACTGCGAGTACAACGAGGTACTTAACGACTAAGAGAAGATCCTTATAGCAAGTACATACATAAAGGATAAGGCCGCTAACTGGATGCAACCCTATGTAGACGACTACCTGCTAGATGCAGAATATAGAGGAACGAAGGCAAAGACACAGGCCTTATTTACTAGTTAGATAGAGTTTAAATAGGAAATAGGACGCATCTTTAGAGAAGTAGACGCTAAGAACTAGGCTAAAAAGAAAATTACTCGCCTAAAGCAGACTATATTAGTATTAGCATATATAGCGGAGTTTAAGTAACTACAGGCACAAATTAATTAGGACGACGCGGCACTTTGAACGGTATTCGAAGCAGGCCTTAAGGAAAATGTCAAGGACGGCCTTATACACTATAATAAGCCCGGAACACTGCACGCTCTAATCGAGCTAGCGACGCGCATCGATAATCGACTTTGGGAACGGAACGATCAGAAGAAATACTTCCGACCCAACATGGCCAACATGAAAAGGCAGCGCGGCAGATACGACAAGGATGGAGACGCCATCATGACCGGCAAGGTACAAGAGAAGGCCAAAGACAGAAATACCCGAGGGAAGAGACACGATGGTCTCTCTAAGGAAGAGCGCCAGAGGCGTTACGATAAGAAGGCATGCCTCCGATGTGGCGAAGTTGGACACTTCGCTAGAGACTGCCCTACAGGCGAAGCCAAGCAAGCAGCTGTCAAGATCGGGATGATCAGACAAGGGACGCCTTACCCGGCCAAGATGGAGCCGGATGACGACCTAAGCGACTTAGACCTTTACGAGGAAGCACGCTTAGAAGATAGCTACGAGATTGTTCCACGACCAAAACCGGTTGACGAGGTTCTCACTATGGATACCCCGAGGGGGTCCGACTGGAAAGTCAAGAGCAGTGTCGTGCTGGAACGATTAGCTAGGAACTAATGTTGGGTATGCGGAGATATGTCGCACCACGCCAACGACTGCACGATTCGGGATTAGATTATGATCACTGGCCCAAACGCCGAGACAGTTGGGTATGAGGCTATACACCAACAACCCTACTTCGACGACCCCATAGCTGAGGTCACGGACCAAGATGCTTACGAAGTAGAAGGCACACCAGAACACAGAGAGCTGTGCTGGTACGACTGCAAGGTGGAGTGCAAGTTCCATAAGAAGGACAAGGAGAACAGCAGGACAGACCAAGACCGGTGCTGCCACCCGCAGCTAGAGGCAGATGAATGCCTAGCGGACGACTGCTATCTCCATAAACCAGAGAAACCCCAAGAGGCTAAAGGAAAGAACCGAGCCTAGGAAGAAGCCTATCAGAAGCTTCTATAGAAACACTGCCGATACGGGTGCCCCTTCTATTGACAACAAATAGAAGATGCTTAGAGGATAGACGACCCTTATTATAGTACCCTATTATTAAAGATTTGTAAGGCAGCAGACTACCTAATTCACGAAGTAAGGAAACAGGCACTAAAGCTACGAATCTAAAGGCCAGAATCAATTCCTTATTAGAATATTTACTAGAGTTTCTATTATAATAATAGGTGTTTAATACACTACAGCTCGAAGAATGACACAGGCTACTTTCCTAGGTATAGGAAAAGTAAGCAGTCAAAAAACTAGGATGCCACCAGGGACAGGGTCACGCTGGTGAAGGCAGTCCTAAGACGACCCTCAGGAAGGTACAGGATACCGATAGTCGGCCAAGACAGTTAGTCGCGACTGTATCTGTACAAGGACACGAAGTCCAGGCGCTCGTAGATAGCGGGGCCGCACGAACTATACTCTCCTCACGGGCTGTGGAGAAGTACGAGATACCATACCGGATCAAGAGTAAACCGATCCCGATAATACTTGCCGACGAGAAACCCATGGAATATAGTAACGGCATAATATAGTTAGAAACCAAATCAATAATGCTACAGATAGCAGGCATAGAGTGCCAAATAAATATCAACATTATAGATCTAGGAGAACTAGAAATATTAATAGGTTATAACTAGCTAGAGGCCTATAACCCCGCTATTAACTAGCGAAAAGGAACGATACTTAGAAGAGAACCTGCGCGCAAGGTTGCTAGAGTACGTCACAAGATACGCCCGACGAATTAGAGCTCACCCTAGGAAGGGAGATTCGGCAAGATCTCACCGCATAAGATCGCGAGAATCTATGCGAAGGACCCTCAGAGAATAGGAGTCATATAGATAAGACGAGTCGCGACCACAAAGGAAGGACCCTTACCACTAGAGATACCACGAGAGTATCGAACTAACAAGTTCAAGGAACTCTTTAAAGAAAATAAGGCTATAGATCTAGCAGACTATTAGGATTAGAATTATAAGATTATCCTAGATAAAGGAGCTAAGCTAAGCCTAAGACTAATATACCCTATAGCGCCTAAGCACGATACTAAGCTACAGGATTATATCTAGAAGAATCTAAAGAAAGGATTTATCTAACTAGGATTAGGCCTAATAGCCTCACCCATCTTGTTCGTAAAGAAGCCTAACAGAAAGTGGCGACTATATATCGACTACCGAAGGTTAAACAGCGTTACGCGGAAGAACTAATATCCCTTACTACTAATTACAGAGCTTATAGATCGACTCCAGGGAGCTAAGTAGTTCACGAAATTCAACGTCCGGGAAGGATTTTACCAGATCAGGATTAAAGAAGGCCATAAATAGATAACAGCGTTCAAAACGAAGTATAGACTGTTCGAGTATACAGTTATGCCGTTCAGATTAACAAACGCGCCGGCGACCTTTTAATTAGTTATTAATAACGCCCTTTATAAGTACCTTAGGATCTTTGCTATAGCATATCTAGACGATATACTAGTATACTCTAGAGGATCGCTAGAAGAGCACGTTAAATACGTTAAGAAAGTGCTTAGGAAGCTTAAAGAATACAAGCTATACCTACAGCTAGGGAAGTGCGAATTCTATATTAAGGAGACAGAATTCCTAGGCTTTATTATATCTATAGAGAGAGTTAAGATAAACCTAAAAAAGATCGCGGCAGTATAGGAATAGCTAAAACCTAAAACTATTAAAGATATATAATTCTTTCTAGGATTTGCTAACTACTACTAGAAGTTTATTAAAGATTACTTAAAGATTATAACACCTCTCTTAGAGATTACGAAGAAAGAAATAAGATTTAAATAGAATAAGGAATATTAAGACGCTTTTAATTAAATTAAGTAGATATTCCTTGAAGCACCCGTACTAGAGATGTACGACCCGAAACGAGAGACGCGAGTCGAGACCGACGCGTCAGATTATGCACTCGGAGCTGTATTGTCACAGCAGTGCGCAGACAAGAAATGGAGACCGGTGTTCTACCATTCAAAGAAGTTCTCCGGAGCAGAACTTAACTACAATATTCACGATAAGGAGCTACTAGGAGTAGTTAATACCTTTAAATAGTAGGAAGTCTATTTATTAGGGCTACCACACTAGATCGAGGTTTTTACTAATTACTAGAACTTAGCAGAATTCATAATAATAAAGAAACTTAACTATTAACAAGTCTAATAGGCTAAGATGTTAGCTCAGTTCGACTTCAAGATAACCCACCGCGCTGGAACGCTCAACGGAGCAGCGGATGCTCTAAGTAGGAGATCCGACTTACGCGAGGAAAGTCACAAGGAACCCCATGACGCCATGTTCAAAAGGATGCCAGACGGCAGTCTACGTTACAACCAGCCGGAACTAGCTAAGGTAGCTAAGGTGGCCGAGCAGGTAGAAACGCTACAACAGCAGTGGCAGCGGAAAGCAGACAGTTGGGAAGTAGACCACGACAACTCAAGCCACGATGACCTGTATAACGACATAAGGGAGTACCGAAGTATAACCGACATAAGACAGACATACGTACCCCTAGATATAAGGAAGGACCTTATTAAAGAACTATATAAGTCCCTAGAATACAGACATACAAGTATTAACAAAATAGTTAGGCGACTAAATAAGGTGTTTACAATACCACGCTTACGAGCGAAAGTGCAAGAAGTCCTAGGCAACTATTTAGCATGTCATCAGAACAAGCCCAAAAGACATAAGCCCTATAGCCTGTTACAACTCTTACAGCCACCAACGAAACCATAGAGCAGCGTAACAATAGACTTCATAGTGAAGCTCCCGAAATCGTTAGAACCAGGATCCGGACGACTTTGCGATACCGTCCTAGTAATCATGTGTCGATTAACTAAGGGAGCGAAGTTCGTGCCTACAGAAGAGACTATCACGGCAGAGGAATACGCGTACGAAGTCTCTAAGGCATTAATGTCAGAATATAGGATACCTAAAGAGTTTATTACTAATTGTAATAAACTATTTACATCTAAGTATTAGGACATATTCCTAGCAAAATTAGGTATAAAGAAGAAGCTATTAACTAGCTTTTACTCTAAAATAGACAGCTAGACGGAATAAATAAACTAGACACTAGAGTAGTATCTAAGGATATACGTTAATAAGTTGTAAGACAACTAGGTTAAACTCTTACTAATAGCACAATTAGCATATAATAGTTTGAAATTGGCGACTACGAAGCACTCGCCACACTACGCGAACTACGGATATGAGCCGGTTGCTCATCGAGATCCGAAGGATATAGAGAGTATCCCAGTAGGTGCAGACGATAAAGCCCGCTTAATGCGAGAGCTGCACGAAGAATTGAGCAAGAATATCGCTTATAGGAACCTTATATCGGCTAGAGCGGCGAATAAGTATAGGATTAAGGGACTAACTTTTAAGAAGGGGGACAAAGTTTTCCTATTACGACAGAACTTAAAAACTAAGCAACTAAGTAAGAAACTAGATTATTTCTAAGTAGGACCGTTCGAAATTCTAGAGGAGATAGGCATAGTAAACTATAAACTCTAACTACTATTAGGTATGCGCGTTTACTCTGTCTTTCACAAAAAACTCCTAGAAAGAGCACCTCTAGATGCCGAGCTAGCAACAGATATAGAGCTCGAAGATGACAAGTACAAAGTCGAAGAAATTAGGGACCTGCAGAAAGTCGGTCGTTAGTAGAAATACTTAGTTAAATAGCAAGGATAGCTAGAGAGCTAGAACACTTAGGAACTAAAGGAAAATTTGACGAACTGCAAGTTATAGGTACTTAAGTACTACTAGAAATACCTAGGGAAGAGAGAATAGGGTCCTCTAGAGAAAGGAAGTAATTAGAAAAAGGATTATAGGAAGCGTCAGCCTGTAACTAGCCTAAGTTAGTCGACAGTCCAGGTAGCGATAGTTCAGTTGTCAGAAGGTCCGTACCAGGGGCTGTGCTCCTCTCGGCCTCCTCCTGCGCACGATCCTGAAGACTCAAGATGGCGTGATCTCGATCAGCGAATGCTCGCTCTCGCGCCTCAACCTCCAGAAGCTCTAACTCTTGTTGCGACAACTGGGCATCTAGTTGTGCGCGCTGCGCCTTTAAGCGAGCAATCTCAAGACGTTTCCGGCGCTTCTCAGCCTCCACCTTCTCCCACTCTTCCTCAGAAACGAAAAGACTACACTCCGCCTTCACAGAAATACAACCAGCACAGCGACCGGTCGCGGTATCCACGAAACAACGAAGATTCTTCTCCTCACAGCGCTTACAACGAAACGTCATCTCTTTCCCTTGCTGACGAACGCGATCAGCCCGGGCCTGACGCTGTTGAGTCGAGTTGGTTGTCCGGACGCGACGAGTCGAAGATTGGACTTTGGGCATGGTTAGGAAGGCGCGGAGAAAGGAAAGCATGCGACTCGACGGACATACTGAGGCCTTATATACAACCCTCGTCGCAGAATGCGGCACAGGAAAACGATATCCCAGGGTATCGGGACGATACGCCTAAGAGAGGGGACAATGTTACAAGTAACACGAAGGATTCTCTCCTTGACGCGGAAGGTGGGTTGAAGGTCAACCACGCCCACGTCAGAAGGCAATGATCCGCGCGGGGCGCATAGGATCACGTGACTGGCATCCCGCCAAGAAAAGACATCCCGCCAAGAAAGGGATGCCAGGAGAGCAAGGGAGGCCACGCCTCCCCTGCCTCCCACGGAACGTCATACCCGGGGGATGCCAGGGAGGACACAGGACATAGCAACGAGGATATAAGGATGGAAAGGTTTCATTGTTTCTCTCGTTATAGTTAACTCAAATAGTTTATCTCTTACCTAGATTATTAACTAGTTATTCTACCACATATAGAATTAGATTATCTTTACCTTTAGTTAACTTTAATAACTCTTTTCTACTACGAATCGCCAGACAACCCGCACGGCTTAACGCTTTAGTCTATCTCGCCTTAGTACGGACCGAGCTTAGAGAAGTATAGCCTAACCCCGTGTAACACTTAGCACCACAACACAATCTGTATAGCCTTGCAACACCTTAGTATTATTTAGAAGCGTCGCTATGATTCCCTTCCTCAATTTCTACCTTGCACCTACGACACTTATGCCCAATCTCGCCGCAACCGCCCCAGCGTCGCCCTGCGCCCACCCCCTGCGCCCACCCTCTTCGCCCGCTCCTCACCCTCCTCACCACTGCCACCCTCCTTTTTAGCAATTGAGTCTAATACCTCGCCAACTGTTAGTGTCTCCTCTGCCCGTACGTAGCCTCTCTTGCCACTCTTACGCTTGGTAACCGTCTCCTTGCAAACTAGCACCTAATAGCGCTGCAGATAGCCGAAGCGCTCTTGCACCTTCTCCATTCTTATCTTGCTTGCACGCGGTCCCTTGCGGTGCTGCGTTGCAGTTGACCTTGCGGGTGGCTGTGCGTTCTAGCAGAACTCTATACTTAGCAAGTTAACTCTAAGAAACCCTAAGATAACCCTAAGTACTCTCTATAGTACGCCTAATTCTACTACGTAACCCTAACATTATACCTATTTTAGCGATAATTAGAGGGTCGAAGATATAATATTCGCCCCTTATAGTAGGCCTAATTTAGTCGCGCAACCCTAACGCTATACCTATTTTAATAATAATTAGGCCTAAGTATACGCGTTATATTACTTAGATTTTATAGAAAACCTATTCTATAAGTAGCGTAGCTTAGAGGTATAATAAAAGGTTAAAAATATAATATTCGCCCCCTATAGTAGGCCTAATCTAATTGCGTAACTTTAATACTACACCTATTTAAATAATAATTAGGCCCTAGTATATTTATTCTATTAATTAGGTCTTACCTATCTCCTTATAGAAATTAGAATTATTATAAATTCTATAGATAGTATAGTCTATTACTATAAAAAATATAGTTGCCTTAAGAGCTAATCTACTACTAAGATTAAAATCTACTCTACTCTAAAATCTTAGAGGTACGCCTAGTACCTATAGTTTCTATCTCTAATAACGTATTCTACTCTTATAATAGTAGATTTAGAGCCCTAGAATAGAGGATATTTTTATCTAGTAACTACTATGCGCCCTACTACTACCTACTATTACATGCTCTTAGCCCTACCTAAACACTACTATATGCTTCCTTATAAATCCTATCAAGATATAGCTTCTAAATTACACTCTCTTTAACTAGCTTACTTACAGCATATTACGCGTCATTCTCTAGTTAATCTAAGAACGCCTGGCGAATCTCCTCCCGTTGTTAACTTCCTGCTATTTTGTACTGCTCACGCAATCTTTGTACAACTCCATGCACCTTCTCCTTGAATCCACTCTCTATTACGCGCTTACGTTGAGCAAACGCCTCTTTGTACGGCTCAGGCGCTTCTGCGTACATATAGTGTCCTGTTTCTACTGCATGCGCTGCCCATTGTCCACTCCGCTCAATGGAAGCTTCGCACCGAAGCCCTAGACACCGAAACGGCTTTGCTTGCCTACCAAAATAGCTTCTCTTAATTGCTTTAATAAGTAAGAGATAGGCAGCATATTTTATCTCTATATATTAGTAAAATTAGTAGCGAGCCTAAGTGTACTCTCCTATAGGCCCGCGCTACGTTTTAGGCGGGATTAGAATACTTTTCCGTATCCACTCTAGGTCTGTGACTTCCTAGCGCCTATCCACGTTACTGACGCGAGCCTGGTATCTCGTTGCCTGGTTTATCTTACTATTACCCTTATTAATAACTAACGCAAAAGTAGTTACACCGCTAGCGCACTCTTAGATTACTCTTTTAACGCTGTTAAGTAATAATAATCTACTTTTTCGCGGCGTGCTCTCGCTTATGACAACACGTACTACCCGAGGGAACCAGCACTGCACTAAGCGCCAGAAGTTGCGTATCCGCTTGTCCTGCCCACCGGAAGGCTCTTCCACCGCTTCTGTGTCCATCCTGTCATCCGAGGCTATAAGATTCCGTACATCTTTAAAGTCGACTTTAATCTATTATACTTAGTATAGGAAGTCGGCAGCGTAATATACGTCCTCTAGGCATCCTCCTGCGAGCAGCTAGCTACTGTTAATATAATACTATGCATCTAGGTCTGACTAAAAGAGCTTGCTAGCCTTATGCCGAAGCGCAGTGGAGGTTCGCATAAGTTGAAAAAGTGTTGCGCTGCTGCAGAAGTGGAGCACGTGGATTTGTAGCTCTGTAGGTAGCCGAGCGAAAGCTAGAGATGCCGCAAGTGAGCCACGGGTAGGCTCTGGTCGGACGTAGTGCGCAAACAGAGTGCATATCTCCCTAAGGTCAGTCGCACAGAGGCACTAGTTAATTAGCCCTGTTCCCGGAGCTGCAGGAACTATGCAGACTATCTACAAGAGGGGTAGAGAAAATCCGTCTAATTGATCTGTGTGTATGTTTGTGTTGATAGCGATAGAGGCATGACAGCTTAGTATTTTGTACGAGAGTTATCGTGGAGATAAGTAATAGTAGCGGCTATTGCTTACTAATCTAAATGGGCGCTTGCGTACCCCTCGTGGGTACCGTGCCGGACGGCAAAACGCCTCGGACGGCGTAACGCCCGATCCGCCCCACTAAAACTACTACAAAGATGAGGCTATAGAGCCGCACTAAATAGCTATTATTACGCGATATTTGGGGGATTTGCAATCTAGAAATAGTATTGCAAACATATTTCTACTTGTAGCTGGCTGGCAACTTGATACGCGACGCGTCGCGATTGCGCAGGCGGTGGGTGTTGAGAAGGGTGGATGATCCACCGATACCCTCACGTGATCGCGCGTAGCTAGGGCCTTGGCAGCCTCTGAGAGCCTTTTACGGGCTCTTACGCACCTTCTAATACACATCACATTACGCGTGCTATTCATGTCTTTTATCCATAGGCCTAGTGATCGATTAGATAGCTAATTACTACTACTACGACTACTAATAATTATTTTTATTATTTTTAGTTAGGTACGCCGTCCGGCACAGTAGCTAAACACCCTGGTCAAAAAAGTTAGAAGCACCCACGCCGCAAGGGACGGCAGCCCTGAAGCACTGTGCCGCCATGCTAGCCGCCAGCTATTTGCGAGGCTGTGCTCGTACTTGTCGCAAAAACCCTGCCCACTAAATAATTAGAGCATTCTAAGACAAAACAAATTTAGCGGCGTAGATTTCTAGTTTCTGTCCAATTGTTGCAAGCATATAAACGCGAGACTACAGAGATGCAATGCAACTCTTCTCGCAGCTTGGCAAGAGAGGGCTACGTGCTATCTGTATAAAAGCATACCTAGTCTCTCTTCTCTACTCTATCTTACAGTGTTCTTACAGTTTTCCTGTAGTTTTGATCTTATCGCTCTATCGCTTCACGCTATCTCTTCATCCTATCTTCTTCTTACTAGCTACTAAGCCTAGTATTGCTCTGCCTACATTGAACTAAAAGGCTTCCTAGCAAGAGGCCCTTAGCACCTATCTTGTCCCCTTCCGAATTAAATATATTATAGGCCTGTCTTTTACAAAGATTGTGATAAGCCTTCTTATAATTACCTAAACGCTATGCACAGCGCAGATATACCGCCACCCTTATACACTACCCAACGCTATACTAGCGAAGAATTTGTCTTTATACGTAGCGGCAGATCAAGGAAATTCAGCTTATAGAGACAAGCACGCTTTGCCTGTTAAACGCGCGCCACCCCCATGTCAGATGCAGTCTCTGGGAGGTCGTTGGGGCACAACTATGGTGGACGAGATCCTAGAGCCGCCTAACTCAGACTGGAAAAGAAGCGATATGCATCGCCTTGCAAAAGACGGATACGAACAGGTGGCTGCAGCTACTAAATAGCTAAATAACCTTGTTGCGGCTTTATAGATCCCTAAAAGAGGTGTTTACCTTAGAAGCATACTATATAATAGAGGATAAACTAAGTTTAGTCTAAATACGCTAGTAAGCGCACCGCGTCTATAGGAATTAATTAAAGATTAAAAATATAATTTAGAAGTAGGTGCAATAGGGAGCGAAAGTATCTACCACGCAGAAGACATGGCTATATACTGGTTCGAAAACCGCTAACAACCGCAAGTTATTACTGGCGATTATCTAGATTTTAGTTACATGGCAGTCTATAGTAAGAAGGCCACAGACGCACAACCACAAGATTAACAGCCATACACTGGAATATATGCGAGAATTATTCCAAATTGCCGACGCGTCTTAAATGCGCTTAACATTGCGCACGCTTAGTAGAAACTGTACGCTTTTTACGTTATAACGGCTAACGACTAAATTGCGCTAGAGAGAAAGAGTGTCCTAAAGGAATACTTAGTTAAGAGAGCGGAGGTTAGTTTATAAGGAGTAGATAAAATTAGAGTGCTAGATAAGATAAGACATTGCATATAATACATAGTTATTAATAATCTAGTGTATTTTTATAATTTAGAGTGTTATTGCGATGTATATGCTATTATATAAGTAAGGCCGAAGTAGGATTAAAGCGGAATAGCTAATATAGCTTTAATTAATACTAATACTAAAATACCTCTTAGATAGCCTTTAATCTAATAGTAATATCTACTATCTAATATAGGGAATCCTAGAGGCTTTACTAAGATAGTAAATAGTCTTTCTTTAAAAAGTATATAAGAGAGTGCTAGAGTTATTAAATATACGCGAAGAGTAAAAGTAGAGAGTTAACTAAGGTTATATTATAAAAGCTATAGAAAGTTTATATAGATAAGTAACTATAAATAGTGCTAGTCTTAGATAGGCATTATCCTATTACTAAACTATAGTAGAGGGTAAGAAGTGTAAGTATAATTAGAGAATACTATATTGCAAAGGGTTATGTTATATGTTACCCTAACACTGACACGGCGCTGGCTGGTGAGGAACGCCAAGAGTTGTGCCGCGCGCTGATTGGCCGCATAGACTCCGGGTGCGCTAGTCGCACCCGGACTCTGCATAGAAAACCGCCATCCCGGCCGAAGCTCTTTGAGCTACGTCCTGTCCTTAGCCTGACCCCGTATTGTCAGCTATACATAGTGAATACACGGATCACGTGCGCCTATCTTCCTCGCCTGCCGACCCCGTGACAAGCAGCTTAGTTCACATAGTACACGGTAGACTTTATCCTTACGTGACTTTATATCACCTGCTTATTTATCTTAGTTATGTATAGAATCGCTCTCTAAGTTACTGAATGTAATAACCTTTTTTCTTCTTCTACCCCGTCTCCTATATCCAACACTATAGAAGTCGCTTAGGCTAAATATTATAACTTTAGGCTATTTTGCTTTATATTACTATATAAAAGAGTATAACGTTGCTACTTCTTACGTATTCTTTATACTCGTACTAGTTAGAAGACCTAGTACTCTTTGTGTGTTTATAGTACATTAACTTTTTATTAAATCTATACTCTAACCCTATTGTCATTTACTTGCCTAGTAAAGCACTGCGTAGTTGCAGTATTGTAGTCGGGAGGCGAGCTCTTAGCCTGTATACATAGCTTTCTAGTATTCAACCACCACCTAAGGAACTCTGGCAGTAGATACTGTCCAGGATATATAATTGCGAATAGCACAAACACCCCTAATAGAGTTAGCATAGTTTCTATACTATAATATTTAGGCTAGGGGTACTGTACTAAGCATAGGTAGTGCGTTAAAGGCCCAGAACGGCCACTCGTGGAGCAGGAGGTAGCTAGGATTAGTTTCTAAGCCGTCGCTTACAAACTTAGCCATCCAATACACAGCACAGACCTATAATAGAAGAGTTAATATCTAGTAATTTGCGGGATATAGTTATAAGGATCTGCTTACTATAATAGCCAAGGTAGCTGCGTTAACTGTCCAGCTGAGCTGCGTCCAACTCGCACCAGAGGGAGCTGGATAGCGTAGAATCCTCGTGAGCCAACGGCGACTCACGAAGAGAAAGCGCACTCCTACAACAGCGAATACAGCAAAGCACACTATCTGCAAAGCAAAGCCTAGCTTAAGTGCGGCAAGTCCTGCCTCTACCCGATCCTTGCGCTTCTCGGCTGAAAGAGTCTTGCTAGAATATGCAGTCCCTACCGCACTGGCGCCGAGAAGCTGTATAAAGAATGAGCCCAGGTCAAAGAGAATAAAGAACGGGGTGATAAGGCGTGGAGGACACTAGAGCAGCGTGAATTAGTAGCTCTTAGGTGGCGTTACCTACTAAATAATCTGACTAAATATAGCGTAGCATACTGCTACTATAAAGATTAGTGCTAGTCTAATAGACTAGATATTAGTAGTTAGACTACTCTATAGGTTGTAGAGGATATCGTACATAAGTACTAAGTAGCTAACTAGAAAGGTAGAAATATTTTTAGGATTATAAACTAAGATAGCTCGAGCTGTAAACTCTCTAAGCTCTACTAGTTAGTAGTAAAGATGTTTAGTACTATTCTTTCTCGCGAAGGACAGGGTCAAACGTACTAAGCAGGCCGATATACATACACCAGAAATGCCAGGCCTGGCGCCGGACAAAAAGGCCTATGTGTATAGATGCTAGTAAGGCAAAGCCAGCTACTCTAATCCAAGCAAGCGGCACATTTGGCTTGTAGTAGTAGAATCCCGTGTGAGAATCTAGTTCTAATAGATCAGCAGCCTGAGCCGTGTTGTCCCAAAAGGTTCTTTTGCAATAGTACTTACTAGCGGATGCGCTCTGAGGAGCTGCAAATGTCGCTATAGTGCGTAGTAGAAAGAGAGATGTGCTAGGCTCCTAAGGCTAGAGAGGTTTTTTTTATAGAATATCTTCTAAGCATAGAGCGTAAACCTAGCCCTTAGATAAGGCGATAAGTCGCGCTAGAGCTTCCTACTATCCCTGTGCGTCTAGAGCAAAAGTATGCCTTATAAAACCGCCTGCAGGCCCTAGTAGCGCGCGCTTGGTTAGGCCGTTTCATGTCTATCTCCTTATGCTAGCCGCCGTAGTGGCTCGTGTGTCTTGCTACTAAAGTGGGGGTGGTGTTAGTGTTGGGCCCCCGCCGCACGTAGCGTTGCTACGCCACCTACAGCTCGCGCCGACGCTAGTCCTGAGCCCTATGTGCACGACAACCACGCCGCTGCTACAGTAGTAATTCTGCAAGCGCGAAGAGCAGAGTTGCGTATTGTCTACACGTCTCTACTGCTTTGCGTGTATATATAAAGGCGTAGACACGATAGCGAAAAGACCACAAGAAAAGATACACGCGACTTCTCCTTACCAACAAACACACAACGCACGCCCGCCGCACTTCTTTTGACTCTACGCTACTCTCTCTCTCTCTCTCTCTCTCTCTCTCTCTCTCTCCCTCTCTTT
The DNA here is from genome assembly GCA_029100535.1 of Stemphylium beticola. Classification (NCBI taxonomy): domain Eukaryota; kingdom Fungi; phylum Ascomycota; class Dothideomycetes; order Pleosporales; family Pleosporaceae; genus Stemphylium; species Stemphylium beticola. The sequence goes on along the minus strand of JARBXR010000233.1, from coordinate 11,268 downwards.
CTCGTGCTGACAACCTAACGGCAGCCCTCTTCTCATCTTCTTCAACAAGTCCGCTGCGATGAAGATTACAGTAAGTCCTTTCCCCTGTCACAATCTAGCGTAGTAGAGTGGTGCAACTGGGTGTGCTAACTATAGTGTCTGTAGATGAAGATGCTTCTTATTGCTTGCGCAGAGCTAGCTGTTGCCCGTCCGTCCCAGCCAACGGGTCCTATGCTATCGCGCAGGGCTGAAGATCATGCTGTGCACCTACTCCCAGCCGACGTACACGGACTAGACACTAGCGCTCTCCAGCACGTGCCGGCCAATCTATCAGGCAACCTTCGATCCTTCCTTGAGAAATATCAGCCGCTTGCTGACCTCGCTGCCAAGGAGATTGGCACCAAAGAACAAGACGTCTTTACATCTGCTGGCCACTGCTTTGCCGAGTTCCCTTGCTTCTCTGTTGAGAGGGGCGCGATGGCGACAATTGGCAACCAGGAGGAAGTTACGCTAGAGCAGATGTCCGCTGTCCTTGACCAGATACTGCTTTCATCGACAGTAACCTTTCGACATAATCCTACCACCTCGCTTAGTGGACTTAAGCTTACCGCTAACAAAGCCACCATTAAGGTTATTGCTGCGCACGGCTCTATGTTATCGAGCTTTCTAGCTAGTATAGTCTTTGACATGTATAAGATGCAGAATGATAGCCCCGCTACTAACTCTATCTGTGCCGTCTAAGCTAAAATAGATAGCAAAGAGCGTCCGTTTCTTGCTCTGTGTGTCTACCCCGAATAGGCTGATGCTGCCTAGGCCTACAACTTCTGCTTAGGCAACGAACTTGACGGTACTTCTAGCGGCGCTTATAAACAAAGCAAAGAGAAGCGCCAGTCTATCGAGGGTCTACTTGGCGGCATCTGCTCCTTCATTGAAATCCCTCTCCTATGCCACGACAGCGACTAAGCAGTGCAGGCTGTCAGCCCCTTTGGTCTTCCTTTGTATTATTGCTAGCAGTAGGCAACAGTAGGAGGTTTTCTGCCGCCTTTTCTAGAAGACGACCTTTTCTCTCTTTATAACTACACGGTGCTATCTTTAGTCTACTTTTTTCCTAATATGTCTCTACGCTTGGTTATGTGTTATTCTTAGAAACAAAACAATCTGTGCTACTAGTGCTAGTAATGTATTGCGCCTCTTTCTATATATCTATAGGCGCCTGCTGCGCCTCCTATGCCACTAGTAGCGTTGTAAGTAAGTACTAATTTAGTACCACAAAAGCCCTATAACACACGTACACATCTAGCTACTAACCACTCTAAAGCTATCCTGCCTCTTCTCTGTCCCTCTACTAACTAACCACTCCTATTAGCAGACGAAAAGTCTATAGATTTGAACTCTTCTACGACTTCTAATAACACGTTTATAAAAATAGTATAAAACTATACTCTAAAATCTACTCTATCTACTTCTAAGAACCTTTCTACGGCGATTATTCTTAGTATTGCTACTATAGCAATTGCCTTATTTGTGTGTACCCTACTAGCGTTTTTATGCATTTAGGCATAAGTATACCGCAGGGATTAAGTCGCACGATACTAAACTCGTCTGCCTGTGCCTAGAAAGGACTGTGCTTAGGAACGCAAAGTAATGCTATCGAAGAAAGGTACTAGCAATAATAAGATGGCTACAGCAAAACAGCACGTGGCCAAGCCATCGCATGCTCTACTATCTAGCACAACCCAATGCGCGTCACGCGATATAGTGCATAGTAGCTTAGGTGCGGGATTTGCAAGTAGCACGACGCTAGCTACGCCCGCACAGCTCGAGCAAGAAACAGAGAGAGAAGCAAGGAAAAGGCAAGAGAACGAAGGGGCCCTTTGCGAGCTACCGTCACTGGATCCTATAGCATCTTCACAGGTAGAGGGTAGGCAGTCAAGGGCGTTTAATGTAGACCTAGAAGGAGCTTGGCCTGAACCACTGCAGCTAGCTCGAATAAAATAGGCGACGAGCAGAGAGCCTCAACTATAGCGCAACTCTAGTAGTAGTAGCAGTTTCTACTCGCGACTAAGCTCATGGCGTAGTGTTTCCAACATAGACAAGCTAGAAGGACTAATTATATGCAGACTTAGGGCGGACTAAAAGCTGTCTCCACGATACCTAGTCTAATCTGGATAAACTTTCCTTCTTGCGCATATAAAAAGTAGACCAAATTACTTACCTTCTCTATACTTATAACGCGCTCTACGCACGTCTAGTTGCCTCTACTATAGCAGCTTTACAAACAGCTTATAGTAAAGTAAGTTCAAGATAGGAAGGGTTGCAGATTGTTATAACTATATTCTGATATATAGCATCTCGTGTCGAGCCTAACTAAATAGCTATCTTACTTGTAGCTCCCTCTTCGTTAAACCTCTAGCTTTAGTAGAAAGCAGCTTCCTTCTCTACATCTGCCCCTTTCTATTCTAAGGTACCTATAAGTATATATATAAGCACTATCTCTAAAGAAGAATATAAGCGATATATCTTCTACAAAGGTCTGCTAGTGTGCTAATAGAGTTAGATAATAATTGTGAGCGCAAATGGGAAAGCCTATGGTGGTATCATGAGACTGCTGTCTGGAACGGAGACGGCAAGGCCAAACCGCCAGCGCGCTACAGACTGTCAGAGTCATGTTCTTGTACTATAGGAACTAACCTAGACCTACTATAAATTAGAGAATCTACTACTAAGATTAACTTAGTTTCTAGACGCTTAGTTTCTAGACGCTTAGTTTCTAGACGCTTAGTTCCTAGACACTTAGTTCCTAGAATTAATACTTAGTTTCTAGTAGGACTAATAATATACTAGAGTACTTATTTCCTAGAAGGAAATCTAACGCATAGACTAGTTTTTACTTAGTTTTTGCTAGGAACTAAGCATCGTAATATAGTTTAGTTATTTAATATCTCTTTTATTATTGCACTGCAACGCTCTATCCATATAGTATCATAGCTACGGAACACGGATCCAATAAACCCTACTGCGTCATTGCGTAAGCTCATCAACTCTCGGCGCCGACGTAGAAGCTCCTCCCGGCTCTGCAGCACTAGATCGCTGTTCCGTGGGCTATCTCGATTACCTCGCACTACGTGAACCCAATGTAGTTCTCGAAGCAATTAATTGCTAACGCCCTTATGTTCTATACTAATAGGTACTGTGTTAGCTACTCTATTTTGTTAGAAAGATATTATCTCTTTAAGGATCTCTTACCTATCTTCTTTATTATCTTAGATACCTAAAGTACGACGCTACTATCTGAATCCTATAGAAAACACTGTAGTTAGAGGAACTAAAGCATTCTTATTACTAAGTTAGCTGCAAATATGGAGCTGTCTTTCTTTAGTCCTGCGCTAAACGCCTGGGCTTTAGGCAGTATAGTAGGGGTTGCGGAGGAGGACGCTATAGTTAACACCAATATAAGTATAATATTACAGACTAGGTCCCCTAAGTATTTAGCAAGATACTGCCGCGCTGTCTAGTAGTGCTCTAGTATAGCCTAGTTGCCTGTCCTAAACACTTTCTCGTGTCGCCGGAATCCGTCCTCTACGAGCTGCGGTATTGTGTTAAAGGGTATCGCGCAGTCGAAATTAATCACGCTCTTTCGTAGAGACGGCCGCTTGGCTTGGTGTTCCGCCTCTATCGCCGCCCGCTTAAGACTACTAGGTCTAGCTGCCATCGCTAACCCCAAGGGAGCGGAGCCTACTAGTCGAATGACTTTGCGGTAGCTAAGTCTCGACTAATACGAGCTGGGCAGACACTCGATCTAATATGTGAGCATAGCTACAGTAATGGCCCCAATCCAATGCTCCTTGCTCATCGCCTTCGCCCTAGTATGTCGCACAGCGGCGCGGAGCACGGAAAACCAAGTCGCGTTCTGGGAGCGGAACGATCTACCTGCGGGCTGGTCGTTTTGCACGCAGTTATTGTATAGGTCTTGTGCGAAGTCGCGTCGCGTCCTGCGCGATACAGCAGCGTGTGGGACCGTCTCTTGCGACAAGAAGACTAGAAAGATCGACTCGTACTCTCTACGCCCCTATTAGCGGCCTAACAACAAACTAAATAAGACGAACTTAACGCACTCCTAAGAGAAGGGGTATTCGCTCTGTGCCTATAGCTTCACTCGTTCCCGCTAGTCTTCTATTAACTGCAACGCACCCTAGCCATCGCTCGCCTAGTGGCTTCGACTGCCCTTATTCAAGCCCCAATAAAACTAGTGCACGACGAAGGCAATTATCTGCGGCTTCCACAGTTCCTATAGCACCTCTCGGAGAAACGTAGCCGCACTTGTCGGCCCCTGCACCCCTAGCCCACCAAGCTCGTTAAACTATATCTCACTGTAACGGGTAGAGGCAACCTCTAGCCCGTAGTAGTAAGCGATAGATACGATGTGTATTATAATCGGCTGTCTGTTCTCTTATCGGGGCTATTAGGCTAGGCTTAGATCCCTAGCGCCTTGCAGGTTAAGCATGCGGGGGTCGATAAAGGGCCACCCACCCTACTCGATACTACTAATAGTGCCTAGCGGCTAGAGCACCGAGCCCATCAAGGATCTAGGGAACCTAGTAAAGCAGTAGCTGCCAAGGCGATCTAGTGCGGACACCCCTTCTGCCAATGCGACATATAGTCCCTTAGAGCCAGCAGCCTCAAAGCGGGTATAGATATTGTCGATAGCCTGCGCAAATAGGGCCGCGAAGGACGCCAGGACGCCTAGAAACACCCACGGGCGGAAAGATTAGAAGAGATAGGTGTAGCATTGCGGTTCTTTAAGGAAGAAACGCATTAACTAGAAGATAGGTCTAAGTACGGTAGAGAAACTCTAATAGTCGCTAGTTAGCCTTAAGACCTATACAGAGAGCACTTATTCTATCCTAAATGTATACTCTTCCTTAAGTATAGCCCTCTCGATTCGCTGCCCTTCGCGAACAAAGGGTCTAGAAGATGCAGGGTTGTTAGGAGTGGATTATCCACGCAAATGCTATAGTAGACGATCCTGTTTCGCAGCTACACGAGCTGGTAGGTTTCTATTGCGATTAGGCAGCGCTAGAGCAGCAGTTGCCACGCCCTTAGTAGTAAGTAGATTGTTAGGCCTATACTAAATACTTCTTTTTATATTCGAGTAGCCCTAGAAGTATCTATAGGTCAATACACCTGCTCTGTTGTGCTGGTAACTCATGTTCTCCTGCATAACTGCGAGGAGGTTGTCCATCAGGAACGCGGGAGGCTGCGAAGACGAAAAATTGCCGTAGGCTGGGTAAAAGGCAAGAGGGTAGAAGGTGAAGTCTCGCAGCCCTTAGTATTCTCGCAGAACGAGGTTGCGGTTGGCGAGGAGACAGCGCGCTAGCTTGTTCTCTAGGTCAGGGGAATGTCCGTCTAGACAGTTAAGGTCCACTGCTAGTGCATAAGAGACTATATTAATGCTATTAAGAACGTACTTGTCCTTAAGCTCTATTTAAAGCTAGTGCAGCCTACCTATAAATAGGTCCTAGTAGTTATAGCTGGCTTAGAGAATCGCGCTAGCTCTTAGTATACTGCCACGGGACAGCTTATTATACTCTGCGCCGCCTCCTATCTCGACAGCCTTTTCCTTAGAGTTAGACTCTTCCTCAATAGGCCGGAGTCGGGTTTCTTTAGGTACAGCCCGCAGCTAGTCGGCTACGTCTATTTCAATGTTCGCCCCGTAGTCGTACGCATAGAACGCTGGTTGGTTCTCCGTCTAAAACGTATCCTGTGTGCTGTGTCTCACGTGCTCTGGCCAGCCTAGCATGAAGGCCTCTTGAAAGGTTGTCTATTTATTAAAGGTAATCTTTTGCGTGTGTGGGCTGTCCAGTCGCCAAGACGGCTCTACACCCTCCCCTAATAGCTCGCTAACGAGGAAGACCTCCTTGATATAGGACGCAAGAAATTGGGCGTAGCGAAGCTATAGGGCGCTACATCTAGACGACTTTTTGCGGCGTTTTTGTCATTCGCCTCTTAATAGAAGCTCTTCTAGTGCGTTAGTAATAGGGTGCATCACGATAAACTAAGACTCCCGCGTAGTAGTTATAGCTAGCTAGAAGGTGCGGTACTCTAAGTTAAATAATAGGCTATAGATATACTTATTACTATAGGGAGCCCTCTAGTTCTTAAAACTAATAGTTATGTTGTCGAAAAAGCGGCTAGACGGCTGCGTGATCGGCCTAAGCGGCCGCCCGACGATGATGAGAAGGTCGAGGAAGAAGGACGGTATGTACTCGTCCTCTAACGCAGCGGCTCGGGAGCCAGCCTTCCTGCTTCCGTAGTCTATAGTGTATCGCCTCTGGAGTATGTCAATAGCCTGGCTGCCGTCAAACGATGTGCTCTTGGTGGCCGCGACGAAGTCCTGCGCTACTGCGTGGTTAGTCGCTGTTCGCGCTTGTACAACACGCCAACACACCTCTAAACTTGTGGTCTCCTTTAGCGTGGTCAATCTTCCAAGAGTACTGCTCCGCTGCCACGACTACTTGTTCTTCATCGCCAAAGCTGCTCTCGCTGCAGTCGTCCCTCAGTCCGCCTGGCGAGGCGTCGCCGTAGAGCCCATCGTCGTCTCCAGAATCGTCATCAAGGCCATCGTCGCCCTGTGGCGCATTTGTCCGTTGCGTTACCGTAGCAGCAGGCGACGAACTTGGCCATAGGTTAGGAAGTGGGCTTAGATTTAACTATTCATCGTCAAATGCTTTAAAATCTATAATAGAATCTATACATATAATATACTTTTATAATACGAGAAGGCGAAGTAATCCCTTTCTAGAATTATTACTAAGGTTTTATGCTATCCGCCTACCCCTAGGGGTAAGCTATAGCGGATAAACTTTAGGAATTCTAATATATTACATAGTATATAGGCTCTATATATACTAGGGCTAACTATAATAAGTATTAGCTAGGAGCTAGATAGTAGCGTTAAGACTTAAACGGCGGGGTTTAAGTTTCTTTATAGTTATTATCTTTAGGGTCTCGCTAAGGCTAATTTTCTCTAGTGTCCTAAACTAGTAGGAGTGTGTAATAAAAGGGAGATAGATAGATTAGGGGCGTAATAAGAATCTGTGGTTAGAGACGTAGAGTGCACTTGGGCGCGTTGCTGGCTAATAGCGCTCTTAGAACGGTGTTGTTTTCGAAGAGTATTTAGCCTAGTCACAGTAACGTTAAGTAGCCCTCGGCCCTGCACCTCTGTATGCGGAGATGCCCCTGCGTCCGACGTCACTGCTAACCCGCGCTTGGGTGATGGAGCAGTGGTTGGCTCTTTGACGGATCCGTGCGTGTCTGATCCTTCCAACATCCTAGACAGACGCATACGCTTCCGCACTGCCGCTGATGGCTGCCCTTCCCTAGTGGCGTGGTTACGCTCACCCTCTACGCACCGCTCCTCTGCTAGACGGACGGTAGATGGTTGTATATCTTCGCGGTAACAATCCGGCACGTCTAGACATTGCTTAGAGATCCATTGAGCGATCGCTGGCTGTATGATCGCGAGCAGCTGTTCGGCTGCGGTTGTAGACTGCAGCGCTGGATTGTTCGCAATTTCTGGGATCTGATAGATGAGACCCCGCGCTGTTTGGGTAATGGCAGGCAGACTAATCTCGCAAGTGTCCCCTAGAATTAGGCCGGCGATGTACTTGTGCTGTAGAGTCGGCCCTGCAAAGCTGGTGACGAGAGACAGCACGTCTCTCCACACCTTATGCCCAAAGCGTGCACCGTAGGCGTCGCCGTCTGCGCCCGGATACTCGTGGAGGTAGCGCTCCAGCGTGATGCTAGTGAAGTTGTTTGCGTTCATACGTACGTCGTTAAGGATTCTCTGCTCGAGGACGCGAGACTTCTTGTCGGCCTTGTCGCCATACTTGGCTCGTAGTGCGGGGATTAGGTCCTTCCGCAGCCTAGGCTTGTTGTTATCGCAGTCTAAGACCTTTTCTAGTTCTCTATTTACCTACTAGCTAATATAAGATATAATAATACTTATTAGCTTTTTTTCTTACTTAGTAGTTTTTAGAAGCGCCTAGATATTAAAAAAGTAGCGTGCTAGCTCTAAAAACACAAATTAGTAGAAGGCAAAGTATATATTATTGCTTAGGTCTAGGAAGAAGTTCTATTAACGCGTGTTAGAGGGATAGGGTTCTATCTCACACTTAACGTAAGGGTAGAATAGTTCTTACATATCGTATACACTTCGCTCTCGCAGCAAGCTAGCTAGCTTATTCCACTCAGCCAGAGGAACATCCACACTATACTAGCCTTAGATTTCTAAGGTAGTTTCTATAACCTCATAGAGTGCAGAAAACCAATACTAGCTTATTGCTTAGCGCGGGTGTGCAGAGTACGTTGTGATGCAGATAGCACTTACATCGTCTATCCTGCAGCTTGCCATCCACTCAAACGTAGAGATATTGAACGTCGCCTGCCTAATAGAGGTGCGGCACCATCGAGTGATCATTGATCTCCAGCTGAGATTTCTCCACAGCGTAGCCAGCCGTCGGACTGGGAACTTTACTCGACTGCTGAGCCTAAGGTGCTCCAGCATCTCCTGCTCCACTGACCTACTTGAACCTTGAAACAGCTGGCCATTGTGGGATGACAGGGTGGCTAGCTCTGTCCATATCTGGCCATGGCTATCGGGAAGGATAACGTCTTCTTAATTAGCCCGAAGCTGGATCCGCAAGTAGGGCGGAAGCGTGTCTATCCTTTAGGTTAGTTTCTTAGCTTACCTAGTATGTGCAGGGGCTAAAACCTTTGTTATAGATGCTGTATACCTACTATCGCTCGTCCTCTAGTAACTTACGAAATCGAAGATACTCCTTAAAAGCTTCTACTTAATAGTGGCCCGCAATAAGCTCCGCCTTCTCTCTAATAAGGCTCCCCCACCCTTCGAACGACGGCCACTTCGAATCCCCTTCCGCGCTCTCGGCTGCAGTGGCAGTGGTTTGAGCCAGACCCCCCTCGTTCAGGTGGTCTAGCATCTGCTGCACTTGCGCCTTCGAACAAGCGGCCTGCAACCGGTGGCTTGCGTCTCGCCGAAGAACGCCTGCCTCGTCGAAAATCTGGCGGAGGCGACGCTTATGGGCTTGGTCGATGGGTCTATTCACCCCAATACTCCATTCTGAGGTAAGCGCGTCGATCGGGAATCGGGCTGTTACCAGTAGGTACGGCGCAGCTCGATCGTAGACGCAGTCTGCCTCTCTCATCTCCTTCACGGCCGTACGTTGCCTCTTTCCTGCTTCCGTCGAGACGTTCACGCCTTTGCGCTTCATCGCAGATTCCCTTTGGTTAGAAGTAGAGAGTATAGACAAAGGGGTGTTTTTAAAGAGAAAGGTTAGTTAGAGAGAAGCTATAGGGTACTAACGTAGTTATAGGTAGAGGTAACGTACGCGAATTCTAGCACAGACCTCTTTGCCTCTAGGGGCAAGCAGTGCCTAGCCTTGTCAGCCCTTACTAGCTTGTCCCGCTAGAGGTAGCTTCCATCCTTTGCCCCTAGGGGCAGTCTTCGTCCCTAGCCCCTAGGGGTAGTCTTAGTCTCTTGCCCCTAGGGGCAGCCTTTGTAGTCTCTTGCCCCCAAGGGCAGCCTTCGTAGTCTCTTGCCCCCAGGGGCAGCCTTCGTAGTCTCTTGCCCCCAGGGGCAGCCTTTGTAGTCTCTTGCCCCTGGGGGCAACCTAACCCTACCCCATCAGTACGGTTTAGGCATATAGTATTTAGGCCTAGCACCACAGCTAGCGTAGCTAGTGCCTGTCCTCTGTTAGTTGCTGCTAATGTAATAACTCCTTCTAATCTTCTCGAAGCGTCCTGTTAGTGAATACCTTCTACAAAGTCTATGGGTGGTTAAAGCGTTACATAGGGGTGCGCTATACTTCTCTGAACCTAGTCTAGGTTAGGGCAGGCGAGCTATGCGTATAGCTACGTGTGGTTTATCTGGCGACTAAGTAGGATAGTAGGTATTTAGGCAATAATAATCTTATTCTATAAATAATAGAATAACTAAGTAATAATCTAAATAAGAGATAAACTTATAAAAGTTAACTATAATAAAAGAAATAATAGAACTTTTCTATCCTTATATTCTTATTACTTTATCTATTACTATCTTATCTATTCTAATACTTAGAGATAGTTAGAATATTCTATTATTCTAAGATTCTCTACTATTCTAGATAGTAAACTTTAGCGGGATAGTATATTACGTGATCTGCGGGGCCCCCGCTAATCACTATCCTTCGTTCGTACGACAGCTGGCCTCCAGCTTCGTTTTCCTTGTCCGAAGGATTCAACCTGTTGTTGCTTGTAACACGCTATTTATAGTGGGTTATTTAGGTATAGTAGAATACGACTAAGGCAGCTAACGCTACTTATAACGCGGGGCAACTCTAGTTAAAGTGTAATATTCGCTACTATTAGGTAACTCGAGGATATGTCTCGAAGGGGGAATGTCACGGCGCTGGCTAGTAGGGATGCGCCAAGACCTAACAAGCGCCGATTGGCTGCACAAACCCTCGAGACCTGCCTGATAGTAGTTCCTTAAGCTACGTCGAATTCGTCACGCACGACGCTCTTATCTTGGGCACGCGAGATTGCGCCGAAGCTCTTGGTCTCGGCAATAGGATTGCTACGCTTACGCATGGTAAGAGGGTCGATGTTGTTATTATCACCAGCAAGCGACGTCTGTCTCTATCGGTGAATTAGCTTAAAAGCTGCGATGCTGCAGTCTTGTCCTACAAATGTAGACTTGGAGATGATAGAAGGGAAGATTTTGAAGCCGAATAGGCAGTTAGTGGGTGTAGATGCGGATAAGGTACATGCTAAAGCGCAAGAAGAACGGCGCCGCATCATAGAGAACATGCAACGCCGTCATAAAGGGCTGATTATTCAGAAGAGCAGAGATGCTGCTCTGTTGTTGGAGACGGTACAGGAAACTTGTTTTACAGATTCTGACATTTGGAGGGAGTATGCTAAGAGAGAAAGAAACATTATTATACATGTCGGCCATAGCAACACATGCGATACAGCTGCTTAACAGCGTCCACTAGGGGTGCTGTTGGTGCGAGACCACTCATAGTAATGGTCTGCCATCGTATCTCCCAACGGACGATACCTAATCCCTAACTCCTTAACACTCCTCTTATTATTAACTTGATACCCGATCCCAATATTCCTTAAAACCCACTTTATCGTCAACCCTATGAACGGACCCGCAGCATAAACCATAATCTTTGGCAAGTTCCGGGTAGGCAAAATATTCGGCGTCTTGTGAACGGG
>JARBXR010000232.1:0-25345 GCA_029100535.1 Stemphylium beticola | reverse complement strand
GCGTGTTGAAGTTTTGGTGTTGCATCAGGAAAGCGGGCATTGCCCCGGGCCGGGCATTGCCCCGGGCAGCTCGGTAACTGATCCAAGACGTTATATCCTTTCGCCTGTCCTCCTGAGCGATCAAGAAACATGTGAACAAGTATAATGGCCCACGCACTTTCGTCCAGCACTACCCGGTCTTCCCATCACGAGTCAATATTCGAGCCGCTTGCTCAGCGACCTCATTTCCATCAATGAAGCTTACCACACTTGGAAGTGAATTAAAGAGCAGCGCAAGCATGCATGTTCTAGAGTAACGAGGACAAAGCCGGAACTGTCCGCTGCGCTACTGCGAGACTTTGCTCCGCTTGTATCTACCCAAAAACCAAGGTTCCTGGGCCTGGACCCGCGCTTGCCACTGCATCTTCAGTTTCTACTCAAATATATATTGTAATCTTTTTGGGATCCTCACATCAAGTAAAACAACTGGCCGGTTGGCGCAATGGTAGCGCGCAGCCCTCCTAAGGCTCAAAGCTGAGGCAGGCTGAGGCTGTGGGTTCGAGTCCCACATCGGTCGCTCTTTTTGCTCTTGTTATCGACACGCTAATCGCTCTGGTAGAGTTGTTGATTGATTTTTTTTTCGATGTATGGTGGGGCTGCTATGGTGGTGGATAGGCTAGTCAGAAGAGAATTTTGTGGCAGGGGCCTGACGGGATCATGGCTTGTGCGGCGATTGCATACACAACGTCCAACAAACAGTGTAAAGATGTCATGGTATAGTGAGAGATGTGAATCCTCATTTTTGGTCTTATGCAGGCTTTGAGAGCCTGTCAGGAGGAGGTAGTACTGGCACGTGGAATATGTAAATCGAGATTTCCCTGATCCAACTTAATTCGAAATCATGCAAAACACAGGACAGTAGATCTAATCTTTCGACAAGTAGCTATCATAGCCATACCATAACTATGGCCTTTTAGCCTAGTCGGCGATCCACTGGAATTCCCTTCCTCTGCTCCTCCGTCAACTCAATGCCAAAAATCTCCTTCAGTGCATCTACGCGCTCCTCTTCTGTCTTGCAATCCCTTACCACACGACGATTGCTACCAACAGACTCCTTGATATCGCCTTGAAACAGCGTAAAATTACCAACAATCTTATCCCCCGCCTCATCCATGATCATCTTTGTGCAGGTCACGTATCTCGTGAAGAAAGAATTGGGATGTGTAGAAGTAAACCAAGACATGATCTCGTAATCTTGCGGCAAGAACTCCGTCTCGGTGAAACAATAAACAGGCGTCCAAACGCTTTCTGCCCCTCCAGCCGGTTTATTGCAGACATCGTAGCACCACAGTTTATTTGAGTGCGTCCCGTACGATTCCGCTATAGCGCGCAACTGGATGCGTATCCTGCGCGGCGCAATGCTAACCGTCTCAAACCCGTCGCGCAACGGATATGGCAGATTGGGGCCCATGGAACCCATTCCAACGTCTACAACGTACCATTCGTTGTCGAGGCGAACCAGATTGAGCATGTGGTTCCAGCCGTCGTAGGTCGTGGCTTGATTGCTTCGGACCTCTGCAAACGGACTCATTGCGCGCGATACGCGTCCGCCGCAATTCCGTACCTCGAAGCCGATGGACCGCAGCACGGTTGCGAAGAACGTGTTGTTCTCCATGCAGCGGCCGCCGCGGTGCTCGTGCACAAATTTGTTGTATAGGTGCGCTGCATCGAGACTGATGGTTTTGCGCGCTGAGTAGTGCAGTTCCAGGTTCTCGAAGGGGATGTTGCAGGTGTGATACCTGGCTAGGGCGTGCAGGAATGGAAGACCATGTTCTGCTTTTGCGGCATGAGCTTTGTCCGATAATATGGGTGAGGAGAGATGTTTCTGCGGGAGACCCAGGCGCTGGAAGTAGGCTTGTAGTTGCGATTTGCTGTACCGTGGTCGATCTGAATCGCGGAGCGGGAGTTGAGTCATGGTCGTGGGCTCGGGGATTTGCGCCATTGTCGGTAGGTACAGAGTCACACGCGGACGTCTGTAGAATGCGAGGTTGGGTGTGTTTGGAAAGAAATCAAGGGTAGATGTGTAATATAGTACTCTATTGATTTAGTAACACAGCGCGGACGACTTGCGTAGCATTACAAATGACGTCGTGGAGTCTTACACATGCGCTCGCTCTAAGGAAGTGGGAAAGGAAAGCGGGGGTAGCAATTCCGCCGGATTGTCGGCGGCAGCAGGCGAATGGCTTTTTATGGGCCCAACTGCTGATCATCTCTTGGTGCTACTAGTCAGGTCTTTCTGCTCGCACATGCGTCCAACATGCAGCCTATTGTAGAGGCTCTAGTAGTGCCTCGAGTGGTGGAAATATTGGATAGCTTGGTTTGAGGACTACCTCTTGGTTCTACCAAAGTTTTGCTGACGGGACCAACACCAGGCACTTTGCCTTAGACATCTTGAAGAGACGCACATCTCAGTGTCATCATGTTCAGTCAGCTCTCTGGAAGAAGGTGTGCGTTTGAAATGTGTCGATTCAATTACATGTTCTATGGGATAATAGGGTGGCATTTGAGCACTAACGATGTCAAAGATATCATCTCGTATACGAAACCGCCGCCAGGAAACACCAGGAATAGTAATTCAGTCGTGAGATTGTTCCACCCAAGTTACGACCCGGGAGAAACTGATCCAGAGTTGTCACCGCAGTCAAAAGTCCTCGCAATGAATCCACTCGCGAAGGCATCTCTAATCGAAACCGCAACACCATATCTGTAAATCCTGGTCAGCATACGTGTTAGTATTTGGTATTGTGCAAGACTTACGTTCCGGCAACGACCATGAAAAGACCGAGAAAAAGAATTAGAACATGAAATGCCAGGAGTGTTTTCTTCTTGAGCGACCCCGCCCGGTAAGTTTTGTGATCATGCATCCACAATAGCATCGGAAAAACCAGACTGAAAGGCGCGAAGCACAATGCGCCTGCCAGTGCAAGCAGAAAGTTTAGAATCGGAACGGCTTCAGCGACAATAAATCCGAGTACGCCTAAGACGAAGTTAATGCCGAGCCATGTCGACCAGTGAACGACCGTATTCGCCTGCAGGTGATTCGAATCGCGGAGGAGTCGAACGAAGACGTATTTCGCGGCAACATGTTGGTAGATACCAACAACGATGATGAGCTCAGGCAACGCAATCCCATACGAAATCTTCTTGAAAAGCGTGCCCGCACTACCAAAAGCCGGTGTTGAAAGCCAGACGCCAGTGTACCGGTACATAACCATGCAGAAAACAAGGTATATGACGCCCACGATGAAGCCAGCCAAAATGGCTGCTCTGCGGTAATCTCTAGGCCGACGCATCTCCGAGATGACAGGAAGATACATGGACGAGCCACTCGTACTGACGAAGATGTTGGCCGTCGACAACATGCCAACCACAAAAGTCGGATACGCAACGGCTTTGAAACCAAGTTCGAATTTGCCAGTCGCCGGCGCCGCTGCAGGTCGGTCTTGCCGCCCAAGAGCAACAACAAAGATGAAGACAGCGATGAAGAGGGAAACAAACCCGACCCACGTAAGCCAGCCGAGACGCAAAAATGTGCGGACCGAAGAGCAGATCGTGATCAAGATGGCAGATACGAGGGAAAAGTACACGGTGCAGGCGCCGTGTTCAGATAGCGCGTTGAAAACAGTCGACGTCGACACGATGCCACCAGCCGAAATGAGAATCTGCGCGACGACAACCTGAACGCCGATGAGTTCGCAACCAAGGGATCCCCAAAGGGAGCCCATCATATCAGCCAGCACTTGGGAAAAACATCAGTACCATTCAGAGATGTCGCAGGATGCGACTTACTGTGACACTCAGGATGCCTATTACGAAAATCACCAAGAACGACTGCGGTGTCTGCACCCAAACCCAACTATTAGCACAAGACCTGCACGAAAGAGAAAATCTTCTACTAAAGCTCCAACGTATACGTATTCAAAGCCGTCCACGCCATAATCGACAGCCCCCCCATCAACAGCGCCAAACGCAGCCAGAGTCTCAGGAACAGCCAGGATACTCATCTCAAACTGTATCTTGACGAACAAGAGCACAGCGCGATGCCAACTGACAGTTCTGAACTCGACGTCGCCAACGCCCACCTTGAACACTTCGTGGGCTTCATCGGATGCAGCCGTGCTGTCTGCATTGTCGTCGGCAAACGAGTCGTACTTGACGTTTTTGGCGGTGTTTTCTTGGGAATCGTCATCCCAGTGTTTCTCGATAGTCGGTGCAGTCATGTTTTCCAATTAGCGTGCGGGAACAGAAACAAAAGCCAAACCTGAAAGGAAAATTCTGAACAGCGAGAACGACCAGTATTAAAAGATCTAGAATCAAGAGATCACAAGAGCCACGCCCCCAGGTCCAAAAGCGGCATCAATAAGGATCTGGCAACGCGGATGCAGACCCGCGCACTCTCACCATAGTGGCGCCAACATCCAGACCATCGTATCAGAGAGGCAACAATACGTGTGGAAGTTATCTCCAATAATCTGCCAAAGAACGGAGAGGGGGCAAGTGAACGATAAGCCCATTGGGGCTCCCGTCCGTAAGGCAAGGGATGCATGTTTCGGGGTTTTCGTCGTGCAGCGCCCAACGCAACGCAACCCCCCCTCCTCCATCATCTCGGATACCAGCATGTTCGAACAGAACACGCGGGCCACGGAAAGTAGCCCAGCAGGTTTCTATACGCCATTCCTGGCATTATGAGACTGGTTTCTGGGGCATAGTTCAGTATGCTAGGGGCCATCGACCAGTCGATGGTAGGCGTGTGTCCTTATGGCTTGGAGTTGTGTCGAACAGCCCCTTGCTTTAGGTGTCCATACCCGAGACAGTGTCAATAAGACAATATGAAGGGTTTTTACCTGGAAAGACACAATGTGTGGCATTGCAAGTATTTTCCATGTGAATTTGGTGCGAGATGCTCCGAAGGGCTCTGTTGTAATGGTGTTGCATGTGAGTTAGTTGCATAATTGGACCATCGATATTGAAATATGTGACACGAGTTTTTCCTCGCCTAATTATTGTCCTACCCCAGCATCCCCAAGAAGAACTGTTGCACCTACCGACAACCAACAACAGTACTGTAGTCTCATGACCAGAACTCCTTCGGCAACAAGCGCGTGAGTAGAGGTTCCAGCGAGGTCGCACAGCGAAAAGAGCGCTCAATAACGCAGGTCGCGCTAAATAACGCAGGTCGCGCTAGCGCGGGTAGTAGCGCAGGGTCTGACACTTATCCCGAGACAGTGTGCAGGTGTTTAGCGCGTGTAGAAAAAAAAACGGGATCTGCAATGAGGATTGAAAAAGGTTGTGAAGATGTAACGAAGTTTAGTATACAATTAAGCCTACTTTCCGCGCCTGTGGAACGCCGTCTTCTGGAGAAATTGTTGAAATAGGAAAGAAAATAATGCCCTAGTTTGGGTACTGAAGATCCAAGAGCAGAACAGAAAGGTGCTGAGCTGACAGGCCGCCGACATGTCTAGTGCGTCCAGACCTAATGGACAAGAAGAATGAGTATCAGCCAATAGAAATAATGCCGACACTTCTCAAAAAAGATGAATGCAAGAGGGCAATAGGGCAGAGAGGTTGCACTCTACCGTCCACTCTTACTCGCCCTCCTCTGTATAGGGCTGCCCACGAAGCTTCCGCGTGGGCTGCGACTAATCGCCGGCATGAGCGGTACCTTTTCCATCCCGAGTTTCAACTCGAAGATACGGCCAACAAGCGCTTGTACACTTCTCTGCACATCCGACACCATCTCTGTGCCCAGTAGCCCAACAACCAGTGGAGCAAAAATGTCAATGTTCTTCTCGAAGTCGGTCGTAGGTAAACCAGTGTATCCATCTAGTACAGTAACGACGACAGGACGCCAAGTAACAATGTTGCGCTGCTGCGTTTCTTCATCGAGCTCAATGTACGAGGCAATAATGTCCTCGCATAGTGGGATTAAGGCGGCTTCGGTGTCGGCGCGTGAGGCAGCGCGGTCGTTGGATGTGTCATGATACATTCTGAACAAGATGCTCACATAAACAGACGCGGATCCACTTTCTTGCTTCAGCAGATTTGGCGGCTGCTTCATGAAGCCTTCCCTGAAGAGTCGGGAGCGCAAATCGCGGTTCGCGTTGAAGCGCTTGGCGAAGTGATAGGACTTCTTGAGGACAGCCATGAGGCGCAGGAGTTCACCCGAGGGTATCTTTTCGTAGACAGCCTCGTTGGTGAAAAGCTCTTGGACCGTCTCGATCATGAGCAGTTGGAGCACACACTTCGTTATGATTTGGTTGAAGAAACGGCGGCGGGCAGCGGTGACGACAACTGGAGGTTGTTGGAGGTCTTGGCTTTCGGGCCGGTAATCCTCGAGCTCTTGTGTTTGACGTTTGGGTAGAGGAGACGGCATGCGTGGCTCGCCACCCATGGTGCTAGCGGAGTCCGAGGTGACGAGAGACGGTCGCCGCCCGCTTGATAGACCATTAATGCCGAGTGCGTTGGTTGACGTCGGCTCTTCTGCAGGTGTTTGCAACGAAAGCTCGCCCGTTGGCCCTTCTGTGGTGGATGTGGTCTGATCCGCTGGATTTCCTGAGCCATTTACCGAAGTAGGCTGAGATCCGGAAGTAGCTGCAGAGAACAGTGCAGTCGCCTCAGTCCTTTGGAACAGATCGACAAAGGCCTTGACAACCTGACTCCAATGATCTGCTGTGAACTTTTGCACATTTTGCAATATCAGCTGCTGGAGGCAGTTGCTGCCAATGCGCGCTAGTGTATCGTTCTCTTGACATATGCAAAGAGCCAGGAGATCGAGGAACCGGTCGAGCATGTACTCCAATGAATCGAAAAAGTGAGTAAAGAGCTTGATCATGTTGCGCAAGGCCTGAATCATGGTTGTTGAAAGCCAAACGGAGAGTTCTTCGTGGTTCAAGACCTTTGTCATCTCCGATTTGGACTTTAGCACCATGAAGATGGGATACAATAGCTGCCGCCATAGCATGTCCCAAAACTCGCGAGGGAAGTTGTTGCCATAGCTGATGAGAGTGTCGAACAGATAGCTCAAGGCTCTTGACCGCACCTCAAGATCTTCGCCCGTCATCAAGACATCGTGGAAAGCAAAAAGAACCGGAAACCAGAACTGCTCCTCTTGTGTTTGCCGAGTGGGCTGCTTTGGTATTGAAGAACCCTTATCAGACTCTTTCAAATATCCAGCACGAGCGGATAGCGAACACTCGGGCGTTCGCAGCATCTTAGGGACAGATGACTTCAAAAGTTCTATTGCTTGCAGGGACTTCTTCTGGAACTTGAAGTTCTTGGAGAATTCGGTAAGACAAACAATGAGGTCGGCGAAAGCACCTTGTGATATGACCACCCCAAAGCGTGTATTGTAGACGTGAGTGACATTTTCGAACGCGAGGTTGACGATACCCTCTGTTGCATGTTAGCAGTTGCGCGTCATCTTGGTACTTTCGAAACATACCGTAAGGCTCTCTGGCAGCCACGGTGAAGACGCCGAACATAGTCTTCCAACCAGAGCGAATGTTCTCGCCTCGTGCTTGTATCATCTGAATTAAGCATCGCAGCACCATATCCTTGACGGAAACAACATTAGTGTTGTTAATGATATGCTCGAATGGCTTCAGGAAGTCCTTCTGGAACTTGAAACCAGGTAGTTCCTCAATCTCCATAAACTTCATTGACAACTGTCGTAAGGAGTTGAGAGCGAAATAAACGACATTGGTGTTTGAGTGGCAGCCCACTTCGTTGAAGTGAGCGCCAAGTACTTGCCAAATGTTCGTCCACTCGAAGCGCACACGCGTCATGTTGTAGCCACTGATCTCTACCAACTTTTGCAGACTGTATGTACGGGGTGACTCGCTATCGCCAGAAGATTGAATTTCTTGCCAGCTGACCTGGACTAGGGCTTTGACAAAGTCAACAATTGCTTCTCCTGAGAGGTTTGCGCTGTTAGTGAAGATGCGATCTACGCCTCTGACAATCTCAGTAGACCGACTTTCCTCGGCTACTTCGGAGTGGAAACTCATGGTGCTCTGCGAAGTCGGTCTTCGGCCCTTAGCTGGAACGTTGAGGTTTTTGCGCGACTGTGCAGTACCTGAGCTTGATTTGAGAACGTCTGGTACAGAACGTTCATCAATACCGGCAGATATCAGCTGGAAGCGGTCCAGTTGCGAGACGCATGTCAAAACCTCGCGCCAAGATTCACGAAGCAGGTTTCCCTCTGTCTGTGCGATCTCGATCAATGCTTTCAATGCCTCCATGTTCCTTGCCTTCATCTCGCTCACGTTATAGAGATTGGTAAAGCGCGAGAGGAAAGCCACAAAGGCTTGTCGTGAGCTGTCCAAATCAAATAAGCAGGATATCCTGATGGCCAATTTGATGCCTTCGATGCACAAGCGAACAATTTCGATGTTGTGGTCCTGGGCTTGACCGGAGAGAGCAGTAAGAATTGGCATCCAGGCAACTTCAAACATGGGCCCCACATGTTTGGAAGATGAGGCAGGAATGAACTTGGATACAGGGAGAGCGGTGGCTGTTCTTCGCTGAGCGCGTAGAAGTTGTTTGTAAAGTTGCTCAGTTTTGTTGGCCATTGCTTCCGAGGCTTGAACAATGGCCTCCCGTTGTGAGTCCCGGGCACCGCCTGTGAGGACTTGACCAATACTAGATAGTCCTCCGGCAGGTTGTTGGTTGAGAAGCCCTTTGTCCGCAGCAGCTTCTTGCTCAGTGTTCAGAACAATCTCGTTTTGCGAAATCTCATCATATATGCCTTGAAGGTACTCATCAGGCAAATCGGCGTTATCGTTGATACCACGATTGTTCTTGATGAAATCAGCAGGCGTCATGCGTGGACCTTTCATCTTTTTGCTATGTTGGTCGACGTTTAACATGATGACCGAATACGATAGAACGTATGCGGTGTCGGCATTAGCGTATGCGTTCGGGTTGCCGGTGATGTACCTTTCGGCGAACTTCAGCATGAAACGATCAATCTTCTGAGCTTCACCAGGCAGTCGGAAGCTCTGGAGAAATCGTCGCAGGGCATCCGTGAAGCGAGTTTTTGTGAAGTCCATCAGGTCCACAAATGCGTGCATGATGGCAATGTTCTCCGGGTCGCCTTCACCGAGGAACTCACCAAGTGCCGTCTTGTCCAATTGATCATTGTCAAGAAAGAAGCGGGCGATATCCTCGGGGCGGTTCGAGGGAATGAATCCTTCTGCAATCAGTGTTTTGAGCCCACGCTTCGGTTTGTAGTTGAACTGTCTCAAAGCGTTGGTGAGTGCCGTTTTCCTCTGCTTCGCCCTCTCAAGTTGGCTGTAGTCATCTTCAGCGAGTGGTGTGACTGTGCCAGAATCTGCGCCAACCATTGGAGATTCTGAAAGGGTTCTTGTATCTGTCGATACTCTGAGATCGTCGAGCGAAGGACGCAAGTCGGGATGCATCGCCTTGGTGTTCTCAGGGAGGGCCTGTTGTGCCCAGTTGACGAGGGAGCGTAGTATTTCAACCAGGGCTTCAAGCGACTCTTGCTTCATGGCATACTCTTGAGGGTAGCCATGTTCTGTGTCATGGGAAGAATTCATAGAGACTGTGGTGAGTGAAGGTGGCAGAGTGCCTCGGCTCTGCCAGTCCATTTGTTTCGACTGCTTCTCCCGTTGTTCCTGGTATGCTTGCTGCTGCATTGCCGTGATTGTGACGGGGTTGCTCGAGATCTTGGACAGGTGTTCAACGACGCGTTGGAACATGTTGTCAAGCGCGGTGCGGTCGCAATCATAGTTGAGGTAGATCTCTACCAGTGCTCGGGGGTCTGCAGCCAACCTTCCGAATATTGTCAAAATGTATTGCTTCTGAAATGCAGGAGCACTTCGCTTGTCTAAAGTTGCGAGGTAAATCTCCTTGAGAAAAACCTCGACTTCTTTCTTGAGTGATATGCGCAGGTACCTGAGCATCTGCCAGAAAATCTCACAGGCAACTTCGAAAACCTGCTTTACCGAACTTGCTCCATTCCTACTAAGACTCAAACACAGGTATTGCTTGACGGCCTGAATGAAACTAGTAGGCTCGTCGCTGCCACTCCGGATGGTGGCATACGGCGACACAAAGACAGCAATGTTATTGAACAGTATTGTGTGAATCATGTGTAGAGAGAGAAGTTTTGAGCGCATGCCATGCGACCGCACGTCATGAGCATGATCGACTGAAAGACTCTTTGTGCTCAACCGACACATTGCCCTGAAGACAAGGTATGCATCTTTGACAAATATCTCGTCTTCTTCCTCTTCTTCGGTGTTGACGTGGGGTGAGCTGTCGTGGCCGGAGACGTGCCGCGACCCGGCTTTGGCTTTGATTCGGGTGACCAGTGTGGGGGCATTGTCGTGTATCCGATCGTCATTGAAGCTCATATTGTTTTCGAAGCTTTGCAGGGTAATCTTGGGGCCAGTGTGGCGGTCGACGGCCTTGTCGCTGGGCTCAGCTGACTCGTCCTCGCCCTCGCCCTCGCCCTCGTTGGCTTCATCCACGTCAAGGCCCATCGGACTGTTGTGTTCCTGCGGTACGCTTTCATCCGAATGACCTTTGTCGTTCAGAGACGACCGCGACAGGTTTAATCGAGCCTCCTTGACAGATAGTCTTGTCTTGACTCTCTCGAAAACGGTGCCTACCATCTGAGTCAATGCGCCTTGGGCTACCTGCTGGTTTGCGCTTGACTTGGATAGGAGGAAGATGTTGTACGTGAGTCGCACAGCCTTGAGCAATCCGGCACCGTGTACCACAATCTTGTCATTCAGGATAGCGGCTAGTAGGGACTTGACAATCTGGAGTTGTATCTCCGGGGCTGTTGCCTCGCCCTGGAAGCAGTCGCATATTGTGTCAATGGCTCGTTCGATCAGAGGCGGCGCTTCGCTGTTGTCAGCTCGCGGCTCGGAAGGAACGGAGAAGTAGGAGTAGCTGATGAGCTTGCCGATGCAGTCGAGGGCGACGATGGACACTGGGACGTTGGGGGCCTCGGAGGCTAGTTGGAGGGGTTCGAAGAGCACCTCGGGGTTAATGCGCGCCGGGTCGCCCTCGTTCTTGATGGCGGATAGAGCGGCATTGGTGCTGTCTCCAAGCTTCTTGTTCTTGCGGGCATCTTTGGAGGCGGCAATTGTTTCGAGCGCAGTGACGACGAAGACCAGCGAGCTGCGGGTCGAGGGCCGTGTGGCTGTGGTGGCTACCGTGGACTGCGAGTCTGTTCGTGGGCGGTTCTCGAGGGGCAGGCGATGGTCGAAGATTTGCTCGGAGGTGCGCGGCGCGTCTGACCCGTTGGGCACGTTTAACACTGGCATAGCAGTTGCAGGCGTCGGGGCCTCGGTTCCTTCCCGCGGAGGTTCTGGGGCGGACGGAGACGTCTCGTCGTCTGCTTGTGTCTGTGAGGTGGCCGAGGGTTGCTCAGAGTGTGCATCCGAATCACTCTCATGGTCCACTGCTGCCTTCTTGTCCTTGTCCTGGTCCTCCTCTTCCCCTTCTGACTCTGATTCTGATTCTGATTGTGAATCATCTTCTTCTTCTTCTTCTTCTTCTTCTTCTTCTTGTTGTTGTCGTTGTTCTTCTTCTCCTTCTTTTACTAGTGCAGACGGTGTTTCTTGCGCTTCCGTGTCTGCAGGCTTCTCTTCCTCCTCTCGGGGTGCTGGCGGGGCCTCGGTGTCGGCCATGGCGTAGTGCGTGGGCGATTCGCGACTATGTCCGGGATATTCTTACTTGGTTTCAATGACGGACGGGGCCTTCCTCAGCAACCATGGCGGAAAGAGCGACTCAAAGGGGGAAGGAGCAGGGCGGTATGGTTTCGCGCTGCACAGGCAATAAAAAAGCGCGGATCTGTGGTAGGCGGCGAGTAAATGCAAGCGGCCGTGCTATGAGATGACAAAGTGTCTTTCCTAGTAGCTACGTTACGTACCCTGGGCGACCAGCTGCGCGGTAGGCGCTAGTGCAGCCACTGCACCTCCCTAGCCACTGCCGCCTCGCACCGCCACACTTCTCAAGGCCGGTTCCGGAATCTCGCGTTAGACCCATCGGGTCAGAACGCTTAGCACCCGCCGACGGATCTCCAACGAGCTGCCAGCACTAAACTTTTCTGTTGAGCGACAACAAGTCTATCATCACTCCCTGCCCTGACCACCCAGCGCCTGAGCGTATACAGCTCTTATTGCCTGTAGCCTGTCGCTCTTTTCGCAAAGAGCTTCTCGACACCGCCCACCTTCAGGTCGCTTAGAGTGAAATCTCAGCGCAAAGGCATCCCGACACAATGCCCGCTACCACAACCATGCTGTCCAGGGCTGGAAGCCAATTGAGCTCGAGAGGGACAATTGCCCTGCGTGGCGCCGCCCTTCCCACCGCGAGATGCTCGGCGTAAGTAGCTGCCTCCTAGCTGCTATGGCCCGCGAAGACGCTGGCTGACCCCGACCTGTACAGACGCACACCCGCCCTCTCTGCCCTCGCACGCTACTATGCCTCGAAATGTGAGCATCTACACCCTCTACTAGGCCCCCCAAATACTCCGCTCGTGTATCCATGACATCGCTAACCCATTTTGGACGCAGCCTACCCGTCGCACAGCGTTATCAGCATGCCCGCCCTCTCCCCAACCATGACCTCCGGAAACATTGGCGCATGGCAGAAGAAGGTCGGCGACTCGATAGCGCCCGGCGATGTGCTCGTCGAGATCGAGACGGACAAGGCACAAATGGACTTTGAGTTCCAGGAGGAGGGCACCATTGCCAAGATCCTCCGCGATGCGGGCGAAAAGGACGTGGCTGTAGGAAGCGTAAGTCACTCTCGTGGCACAGGATGAGGACCGCTGCTCTTTCCATGCGAGGAAGACGCGCTCCAGAATGCGATAAGAGCCCCACACTGACCCTTCACAGCCAATTGCCGTCATGGTCGAGGAGGGCGAGGACGTCTCCGCATTCGAGGGCTTCTCCATTGAGGACGCCGGTGGCGACAAGAAGGCCGAGTCATCCCCCAAGGAAGGCGAGGCCAGCGAGCCCCCGAACACTGGCTCCAAGACTGCCCCTCCAGCCAAGGAGGAGGCCCCCGCTGCCATCGAATCCGAGTCCACCGGTGACCGCCTAGAGACGGCTCTCCAGCGCCAGCCCAGCGTCTCCCCCGCCGCGAAGAAGCTCGCTCTCGAGAAGGGCGTCCCCATCGGCTCTATCAAGGGTACTGGTAAGGGTGGAGCTGTCACCAAGGAAGACATTGAGAAGTACAAGCCTGCTGCAGGTGCTGCCCCCGCCGCCGCAGGTGCTGCCGCTTTCGAGGACACCGAGGCCACCAGCATGCGCAAGGTTATCGCCAGCCGTCTCCGCGAGAGCATGCAGCAGAACCCCCACTACTTCGTCGCCTCCAACATCTCCGTCTCCAAGCTCCTCAAGCTCCGCGAGGCCCTGAACGCTTCTGCTGACGGCGCCTACAAGCTGTCCGTCAACGACTTGCTTGTCAAGGCTCTCGCTATCGCTGCCCGCAAGGTCCCCGCTGCCAACTCGTCATGGCGCGAGGAGGGCGGCAAGGTCATCATCCGCCAGCACAACGTTGTCGATGTCTCCGTCGCCGTCTCTACCCCCGTCGGTCTCATGACCCCCATCGTCAAGAACGTCAACGGACTCGGCCTCCAGACCATCTCATCACAGATCAAGGATCTTGGCAAGCGCGCCCGCGACGGCAAGCTCAAGCCCGAGGAATACCAGGGCGGAACCATCACCATCTCCAACATGGGCATGAACCCCGCTGTTGAGCGTTTCACCGCCGTCATCAACCCCCCGCAAGCCTGCATTGTCGCCATTGGTGCTACCAGGAAGGTCGCAACACCAGGCGAGGCTTCCGAGGATGGCTCAGCAAGCATCCAGTGGGATGACCAGATTGTCATCACCGGCAGCTTTGACCACAAGGTCGTTGACGGTGCCGTTGGTGGCGAATTCATGCGTGAACTGAAGAAGACCATCGAGAACCCTCTCGAGCTCATGCTATAATCTGATTCTAATTTGGTGCATTTGGGATGAATGTGTGTAACTTTACTATCTGGGCTAGACGAGAATGGATCTCAAGGACAGACGATTTTATGTACAGTGGATGGCGCCTTGTTCTATCCCCCATGATCATTTTATCCAATTGTCGTATTACATGGCAGCTCCATGTATGAAGAGATAACCTCCACTTTGAATTCTGCTTCCATTTTCGATTTTGTTATCGGTTCCTTCAAGCTGCTTTGCCGGGATATCGGAGATTCCAGCCTGGGCCGGTCCTCAGGTCGGGATCTGATGACCAGCGCGGTGGATATAGCCGGCCGTATATGCGGGTGAGTATATGAAAACCGCATGTTCGTCTTACCACATTCACCACCACGCATGAGATCTCACAAGGCCCCACAATATTAGCGAGAGGGTATGTGGGAGGCATTGGCACGCGATGAGGGACTATGAAGTTGTTGTTCGATCTGAAGGGGGCGCTTCCCTACATCAGGACCTCTTGCTCCTTCCTCGATCGCTTTCAGCTTCCCTCTCACCCTCTCGATACATGCTTCTCCAGCCGAGCGTATGCAAAATGCTTACTACTACTTTTTTCTCCTTCTTGCTGATAGCCAGGTTTATTGCGCTCAACTTCGACTGGGAGCGCGAGCAACTCACCGTCACAGAAGCAGCGACAAACGATGCCATACGCTTTGGCAGTTTACTAGATACTACAGCTGCACCAAACGGATGCAGGATCATTCCAGGAGATGCGAAATGGCCTAATGGGGATGATTGGGCTACCTTCAACGAGACATTGGGAGGTGCTTTGCTGAAGCCAAAGCTGCTTGCAAACATTTGCTACGTTGGTCAAGATTACAGTGCAGCCAAGTGCGAGCAGTTGAAGAAAAGCTGGGCTGGCATGAATCTTCAGTGAGCTCTTTAAGCAACCAAGTAAAGGGTTGGCTGACCATTTCCCAGCACAGATGATCCCACAAGCATCATGTCTCAGTGGGCCTCTGGGAACACCTGTACCCCAACCTCGCAGCCGAATTCAAATTGCAGTCAAGGCGGTTGGCCAGAATATGTAGTCAAAGCCACTACTATGAGACACATCCAGCTCGCTGTAAATTTTGCAAGAAATAATAACATCCGCCTCGTGATCAAGAACTCTGGTCACGATTTCAACGGCAAGTCTATTGGTGGTTACTCGCTCAGTGTGTGGACGCACAACCTCAAGGGTATGACCTACAATGCCGAGTACACATCCCCAACAGGCTCATACACGGGCAGAGCTGTTACATATGCAGCTGGAGTTCAGGCATATGAGGGATCAGCGCTGATGCGACAGAAAAACATGTTCATGATCGTAGCCGGGGGAAGCACTGTCGGCATTGCAGGTGGCTTTCTTCAGGGTGGTGGTCATAGCAGTCACACAAGTTATTACGGCCTTGCGGCAGACCAAGTGCTTGCAATAACTGCCGTGACTGCTGATGGTAAGGTTGTAGAGGCCCATGAGGGGCAAAACGAGGACTTGTTCTGGGCTTTCAGAGGAGGTGGTGGTGGTAAGTGAGCTCTATACATGTTAGCCGAGTGACGTTACTAAAAGATTCACAGGAACATTCGGCGTCATTGCATCTGTCGTGGTAAAAGCCTTTCCCGCTACGCCAATAATATCAGGCAATATTCGTTTCTCTACTACACCACCACGTGGATCTGCCGCATCGCCGATCTCCGTCGAGACATTCTGGGCTGGCATGAGAGCTTACTGGAATTTTTCCACTGCAATATGCGATGCAGGCGGCCTGGGCTACAACTTCATCTATCCTGAAAGCAGTGGCACGGGCTTAACATTCACAGTCAGCATCTCCATGCCGAACATGTCCCTGTCTGGCTACCGCCGCTTTGTACGTCCTTTACTACAAAGGCTGAATGATTTAGGCATCGAGCAAGCCATGCCCACTTTGAAGCGAGCTCTATCTGCACCGGATTTTCCAACCCCAGACACTGCTTCAGACGACAGCGGGGGTGTGCAAACGCTGGAAAAAAGGGTACTAGGAGAAACAACCGGTCACACCCTCATCGCATCCCGGTTCTTCGCCCGCTCAAACTTCAATACATCAGAAGACTTGGAACAGGCCCATCTCACCATCCGTTATGCAGTCGAAAACAGCAGTTTGGCTTTCCACGGCATGAACTACGCTCCAACTCTAGCCGTCGCCGGACATCCTTCCAATGCCGTGAACCCTGCTTTCCGCACCACAGTGCTTCACGCGCAAGCCTACGAGCCAAATGCGCATTGGGATGGCGCTGCACCCATTCTTTCGAAAAGTGAATTGACAGCAAGACATGAACGCCTACAGGAATATATGCAGCGCTGGCGCGACGTGACACTAGGCAGTGGGAGTTATATCAACGAGGGAGACGCGCAAGAACGGCAATGGAAGGAAGCCTTTTTTGGGAGTAACTACGCTAGATTACTTCAAGTGAAGAAAAAGTATGACCCTGAAAGCGTTTTTTGGGCCATTGGCGCCGTGGGAAACGATGAGTGGGAGATTAGGAATGTGGATGGAACTAAGAGGGAGGGTAGTATTGTTACGCAGGATGGTCGACTTTGCAGGGTCGAAGGCGGTGTATAATTACGGAAAGCGACTTCGATCTTGCATACAATAGCACTAGGACATGGGTAGCTAGTACGAACTGAAACTACTCTTGGCGGTTCGCATCGGATGGCCAAATGGGGGAGCCGACACGTATGATCCCGATCATTACTTGCGCTTTCACGGTCCTTGATAATTGAAGTAAAGCCAAAGATTCAGTGTGAATGAACACGTTAAGAATATCGCATGTGCTTCACTTACACACAGAACACGATATCATCCACCTTCCAACCTCCATCCCCCGCTAATCTCTTGTATGTAACTACCGCTTTATCCTCTCCCTCCGCTCCATCATCTCTCATCTTGATGCGCACATCCCAGACCAACCCACCCCTCGGCACTCTCTTAAGATCCGCCTCCGTCAAAACCGGCACGTCACCTATCTCAAACGCGCCATCACCACCAGCATAACCCATCACCCCCTCTTCTTCAACCCGCATAACCCGCTCTGCAACATCCGCAGCAACAAATGCGTCCCACAGCCCCTCTTTATGCGGAATCGTGCGCAGGAAACGAATTGCATGGCGTCGGATACGAGAGACGCGACACTTGATTGCTGTGTAGTACAACGGCGCTATGAACCCGTACTCACTGACTGAGTCGTGTAGGTTGACGTTATCCGGTATCGAGCTTGCGAGCGTGTAGGCGTTGAAGATGGTGATGGTGTATTTGAGGAGGTCAAGGAAGTCGGATGTGTAGATCATATAACTTGTTTCTGAGTGCGATAGGAGGGACTTGCACATTATGCTAGCCATGGCGTGATGCATTAGGAGGAGCGTGTACGCTAGAGGTTCGCGCGTGTTGGGGTTGGGGGTAGGGGGCGAGCGGGTACCGAAGGCAAGGGGTTTGTTTGGCGTTTGGTGGAGAGTTCGGGATCTGGATTGGATTTCGGGGACGGTGCGTTGATAGGTGAAGTACCAAGTTGTTAGGTGATTATACAGTTCTTGTTTTGCGAGCGAGATCGCATGGCGAGTAGTATCGCTTCCAGTCCCTGCCTTTCGAGCATGCTGCGAGATTGAAGCGATGCGGTGCAGTAAGACATCCAGGAAATCTTTGGCTTCTTCGATGCTTGTGAAAGTGGGATACGGGATGCTGTTGTGGATCGAGTAAAGGCAATCGGATGTGTCGTCTATGTCAGAACCGAATAGAAGAGCTTGCATTTGCAGCGTCGCGAAACTTCGTACGATCCCTTCTTCGATGCCTTTCGGACGTGGATATGGCACAAACTCAAGAGACCTCCCATGTGCAATATTCGTGTCGGTGACCATATCCTTGAGTAATCGTAGCCCGCTTTGTAGATGTGTTGCCGCAGAATCATACCTCCCTCTAGTATACTCCAGAAACGTGAATATTTGACATGCGATCAATACGACCGTAATGGATGCCTTGTCATGATAACGTAAAAAAGGCTGTAACGAGCAGATAGCCTTGTTGTACTGCTGCACCACAAACCGTTCCCTCGAATCTGCATCTTGCGACGGATCGAAATTACACCGATGTGAAGCGCTTAGTGCTATAGCAGCATGCAGAATAGCGGGTTCGGAAGATGCCGCAGGAAGTACGATAGAGTGCCAAAACTCGGCGCCAAACCATCCGGAACTGGTATGGACAATTCGCCGTTTGTACAGCTCTAGGTACCTCAACTCTAAATGGGTAGATGAGGCCACCAAGGGATTATTGAATGCAGTAGGCGGAGATGACACAGGGGTCAGCATGCCATATCTTTCAAGATAGGTGTTGCCCCCTCCCCCCATGATGCCATAGCCTTCGCATGTTCTGCCCGTAGAGCGACAGCGATGACATACTGGTTTGCCTTCATCACACTTGACCCTCCGGCTTCTAATTGGCGTCAGTAGCATTCGGTGGAGACTTGGTAAAGACTTTTAGGTGTGGACGGGACAACTATGCAAGTTGGGAGTGGCAGTTTTCGAGGAATAAAACTGCAAACGCACTCTAGACCAATCAAGTGAGGAATGGTCCTCCATATCCTTGACGTATCGCATCAACGGATGAAGCAAGATTCAAAGAAACAAGAAACGTACTTGCAGGTACCACAGCCAAAGCGAGACTTGCGTTGCGGTATAGAACTTGGAGCCTGCCATAGCGATTTCGTAGTTGCAGGCGGATGTAACAGGCCGAGCTGCTGTGACATAGCTGCAGGTACAGAGGCCGTTCAACACACTATGAGAGGATGGAGAGCGTGAAGCCATCTCCTCGGAACAGAACCGGAGGTGCTTTGCGCATGGTGTGTAGGACAGAACTACCGTCCAACTCTGGGCTCGCTAAAGCCGATGGAGGAGTCAGTAACCCCTGCAGGGGTATGGCTTCCTATTCGCCGGCTCGGTATCGTCAGCTTCTGATTGCTCGACTTTTCCGGCATGTGGAGACGGAACGCCTGACGGGGACGGCTGCCTTTCTGCGGCTGGTACAATCAAATTCAATGTCACAAGGGAAAAGCCCCGATTGCGTTTACAATAAGGTATCTTCCAAGATGGATTTAGACATTGAACATCATATTCGTTCATCTATGGACTGGTCTATCATAAGCATCGCATTACCATGATCTCATCACAGGAAAAAAAATGAAGAAAGTCGAACAAACACTTTCCCTCACTGCCCAAACGTAGCCTGCTGTTTACTACGCCGTCCAAATGCTTTTTCCATTTGCCCATACGCCTACGCAGATGCTCCAGTTTAAGAAGCCTCCTCAACGCCGTCGGGCTTCTGGCCTTCGGCATCAGTCATCTCGGTGTCCTTTGCGTCTTCGGCAGGTGGTGCCTCAGCCTGTTTCTTGGCCTCGGCTTCCCGCTTTGCGCGCTCGAGCTCAGCCTGCTTGGCAGCGTGCTCCTTTTGTTGCTTCTCCATAGCGGCTTGTCGCTCGCCCTCGATCTTGTCGTTGTAGCGCTGAATGATGGGGCCCGCAATAGAGCGGATATCCTCCTTCTTGGAGACGTATTGTGCCTTAGACGCATCGTCGCCATCTTCGTATAACCATTCCTATTTCCCTGTTAGCACCATCGCTTTGGCTAAATGATTTTTTTTGCACTTACCTCGATCGTCTCGAGCTTGGCGTTGAGTCTGGCCTTCTCGTCATCGCTGGCGAACTCGGCGTAGACATCGAGGATCTTGTCCTTGAGCTCGTAAATGAAGCTCTCAAGGTTGTTCTTCTCGTTCTCGGTGTCGGCAACAAGCTTGTCCTCCATGATCATGGCGTTCTCGCGCTCAGACAGACTCTGCTTGGAGCCATCGTCAAGGGAAGCAGTACCGGCTACCAAGGGCAGGTCACCCTTGCGTTGCTGCTTCTTGACCTTGCGCATCTTGGGTGGCTCCTTGGGAGCGTCCTTGTCAACGTCCATTGCCTGCGCATTACTCGTTAGCTCATTCGTTGTGGGCGCAAAAGCAGAAGGACGCGCAAGTACAGGATCAGTGCTGGGCTTGTGTCGTTTCGCGGCAGGCTCCGCAGGACTTTGCCGGCCGGTACTGGGATCATTAGGAAATTCGGAAGAACGTACATCACCCTCTTTCTTTTCTGCTGATGGAGATTCGGGAATTGGCTCCTCAACCTCAGTCTCCTCCACGTAGTATCCAGACTCGACGTTAAGCACACCGTGAACGTTGAGGCGTGCCTTCAGCTTGCAGATCATGAAGTCGCCCTTGGGGTCCTCCTTAACTCCCTTTACGGAGAAACGGCCGATCCAGGGGTTCATCTGGCCGGGCAATTGCTCTGGCTTGGCGTACCTGGCCTCAAGATCGAAGGGATGTTTCCGGTAGAAGGTCAGGATCTTGGTCGATGGCATAACATTGCCCTTGTTGAAAACGGTGAGGTTGGTGTCCTCGTCGGGAATGTCCTCAGACTTCTCCCATGTGAACTCAACGGGGTAGTTGACCATGTCGTGGACGGAGAAGTCGCGGACACGGAAAACGGGGGAGAGGATAGCGCAGCAGAAGGCACATCCACGAGCGACAGCCTCATCTTGGTTGAGAGTGAAGGAGAGGGGCTTGCCGAAGTAGTCCTGGATCTTGGCCTTGAGGGCAGGGACACGGGTGCATCCACCGACCATCTCGATGGCGTCAATGTCGTCAGTGGTGAGCTTAGCCTCAGCCAGGGCCTGCTCAATTGGAGCAGTAGCGCGCTCAAGGAGCGGCTGGATCAGCTCCTCAAGCTCCTCACGCTTGAGCATGCCGCGGACGTCGACATCGTTCATGATGGACTCGACGTTGATGGGAGCCATGTTGTTGGCAGAGAGAACCTTCTTGAGCTTCTCAACACCAGCAGCCAAACGAAGGCGCGCCTTGCCGTTCTCCATAACATCGATCTTGTACTTCTCCTTGAACTCCTTGGCAAAGTGCTCAACGAGAGCCTTGTCAATGTAGCGTCCACCAAAGTGACGGTCCCAAGCGCTTGACTTGACGGCCAATTCACCCTTCTTGAACTCTACGACGGTGGCCGTGTAGTTGCTGTGACCGATGTTGACGAAGACGACTCTCCGCGGCTTCTCCTCTGGGCCCGGGAGGTCGAGCTTGGGGATACCCCAGCCGAGTGCGACTGCGGTGTTGTCGTTGATCAGCCTCAGGCACTTGAGGCCAGCGATCTCTGCGGCGTCGAGGATAGCGCGGCGCTGGGCGTCGGTGTACCATACTGGGCAGCTGAGAACAATGTCGTTTACGGGTAGCTTCAGTTCGGCTGAGGCGGTGGCCCGCATTTTTGTGAGGTGCATAGCAGTGATTTGCGTAGCGGTGAATCGCTCCTTCTTGCCCAAGTATGAGACCTCGGCGCCGACCTGGCCGTCCATGTCGACCAGTTGAGCGGAAACGAAGTCTTGCTCAACCTGGACATCGGGATCTTGGAGGTTGCGGCCGGCGAGGCGGACGAAGGACGAGACGGTGTTTTTGAGGTTGGAGATTTCTTGGTTCTTGGCCATCTCGCCAATGTATCTGCTCTTGGGGCCGAAGCCTACTAGCGATCTGTCTCCTTGTCAGTCGACTGTCCGTGATAGCCAGAGATGGCGGAGAGTTTGCTGTCACTTACGGGGTCGCGCGGTTGGAAACCTCATTTGCGATCTGGACAGTGAGTCAGTCAGTGGCTTTTGGCGGCAGTGTGGGCATATGCAGCGAGTACTTACCACATCGACACCACGATTCCGCGCAACAGCAATGACGCTGTTGAGCGTACCCAGGTCAACTCCTACTACAGACATGATTTATCTCTGATGGCGGGGTGTATGTGGGCGGTGAATGGGGGGTATATTGAGGGGGGTTTCGCTGGAAGCGGGAGTGTCGTGGAGTAGTAGCGAAGGATAGACAGGCACCTGCAGCAAAATTTCAATAATGCGCTGTTATGACCTAACAAGGCTGGCCGACTACGTGCAAGGAACCACACAGAAGTTTCTCGATGGCCCCAAACAGCGGGGCACTAAAGGGAAAGTTGTTTTGGTGGGCGGGTGGGTGCACGGGCCACCACAGCCACCGCCGCCCTCGCCGCAGCATCGCTTGGGCCCTTTTCGGGAGAGAAGGAGGTAGAAAACACGGTGCGTCATGCCCATCGCCTACGTGTCAGCCCGACGCGTCTGCCCAAAGTCGCCCTCCCACCACGGCCTCGATGCTTGCCTCTGCCACTGGCCTCGACTGTAGAGACGCGCCAAGAGAGCCCCAGCGACGTCACCTGACATCATGGCCGATGTCCCTCCGTACCCACTGTACAACAGGACTTACAACCTGTACCGCCTGTCCCCACTGCACCACGGTGCGACCACGCCCCTTCTCCTTGATCAGTTCCTGCGAGTCCATGCGAAGCGCCTCAAGGAACAGCTGAAAGGTGACAATGTGCGCGGCGTTCAGGTCGACTTCGCAGCCGCCGAGGACACTGCAAAGCTGGGACCGCTGGAGGAGTGCAGCTGGGAGGTACTTGGGGATGAGGATGCCTGGATTTACCGACGTCTTCAGTCTATAGATGCCGATGCATCGCAGCTATCGGCTGACCTCACTCCCGAGACGGCGCGTGGGCTTCAAGTGAGCCTTGAGTACGAGAAGCAGTCGTACAATGCGCTCCTTCTCCGTGACCCGGGCGTTACTTCCTCGCCCGACGGCTTCACCTCTCTGCCACTTCTCCTTGTCAAGATGCCAGGACCGATACGCGACATCTTCCTCAACTACCTCCGTACTGCCTTTGACGCCCATGTCGCCCCGTTGAGGCTGCCCTCTCCCTTTATCACATCCAGCCTGGAGACCTTCTTCAGCCACCTCACTGGGAGAAACTCCACTCAGTCGATACAGAATGTCGTCCGGCAGCTACACATTCAACTGGCGTTTCCCAATACCACCGCTCTCCTCAAACACGTCGAAATCACCATCGCAGGTGGAGACGTGTCTGGGTTCGTCCATCGTGGCAAACTTCTGAAAGGCTCTCATAGCAAGCCTTTCACAGCCGCTCTGACCCAATACCTAAAGACCCACCTCGCCCTCGACATATCGCACCCAAACGTCCAACTTTCTCGTGTATCCTGTAACAGCTTCCACCTCGGCACCGAACGCCTCAAAGTAGTCGCGCCAGAGCCCCTCCCAGACACGTCACTGTCAGACGATGTCGCGCCCTCACAAGATTCAAGCGCAGCACAACTTGCTGTTCAAGAGCTCTACACATCTTTGGTCCGAGAAGCCACAGGCACTGGGAAGTTCTTGCCAGAGGATGCAACAAAGGATTTGAGCGAGGGCACCCCATCCTCTACCGCAAGCTTTCGCGCGGCGAGGCGGAAAAGAGCCATTAGCAGTGCGGCACCTAGTGGCGGAAATAGTAAGAAAACCAAGTCGAAAGGAAAAGAAAACGGTACAAAGGTCAACGGCGACGGCATAGTTGACATCTAGTTCGAGGGCATACCCTACTATTGGCAATTGCTCGATAAGCATCATTTCCGGTTTCATGGGATTATTTCTTCTTGGTTCCAGCTCAGTCCTTCTATATGATACCCCGGAGTCTATATACCTATTACTCAATAAGAATCCTCTCCTTTCTTGCCATAACTGTGCAATGAGATGCTCAGCCTTCACTGTCAAACCCACACAGCCATATTTTACATAGCAGCGTACTCCCCGACTCTCAATCATCAAAGAATCGCTCTCCTATCAGTTGAGCTCATCATGCCTTTCACCGCCCATTCTGCTATCAAAAACATGCCCATTATCACAATTCGTGAGTTCGGCGGGCTTGACATCTGCTACCGCATAGCCGCGCGAAGAGCACATAATTACTGGGTATGCCAAACTACATCTCACATGTTCATTAAGACCAGTATTCCGGCAGTTGCTTACTGCACATCAGGAATTTGTCGAAAATATCCACAACATGTTCAGCAAACCATGGGAGCGTTACAACGCCCACCTTCACCTCTCCGATGACAGATGCGGTGACCGACTCAACCCAAGCAAATGGGATTCTGGAGCTTACTTCGATCCCGAATTCGTGGTAGACGGGAACTTGGTCTTGTATACACACTTCGAAGAGTTTGAGGGAAGGTCAACGGAAAACATTAATGCAACGAACCGCTATGCGATGACAGAAGACAACAGAACCTGGTACGACGGAACATACGGCGACCAGGGACTTCGAGCCAAGGTGCGCGTCTCAGGGGCCTGATACGCAGTGCTTACTGACCTTGTATAGCGGAATATCGTCACAGGCATGGATGAACGCTTCAAGGCTGTCGAGCATAACCCCAGCCTCGCTCCTACTGCGAGCCTTGATCACCCAACCGCAGACCAAGCAATCGAAATCATAGACGCGTCACAACACCAACGTTTTCTCAAAAAGGTTATCGTAATTGGCTGTGTGAAAGAACACTGGTGTCGAGTTTCTCACCAGCGTCCTGCGGTCCGCGCTATGCTGAGCTCGAGGAATGCCGTTATGGCCTATATTCCCGCACAGTATGCAAACCATCTACGAACGAGTGGAGAAGTGCAAATCCCGCTGACTGATGTGGACCTTGCCAAGGAGTTTGCAGGTCTCCCTCTTTGGAAGATTTCGGGAGCGATCAAGAAGCAGATCTTGATGAAGGTGGGAAAATCGATGGATGTTGAAAGCATGAAAGTGAAGGGAAACTTAGGGGAGAAACAACCGAATGGCAGTATGGAAGAAGGTGATCAAGTAGCGACGTAGACGTAAGCCATACACTGTGCATCACTTCGGGAAATGATGGTCAAAGACATGCTCAGAAGAGGCATGGAAGACTTCCTTTCAGACATTGTTAATGCCTCTGCCTGGGGCATACTTACCAGATCTCCCAGCAGAGAAGCATATAACATCTTTGCTTCTGGTTCATCCACAATCTATCCTGCTGCATGTGCTTTCTTTTTCACGTACCTCGCACTTGATCCCGCAAAGGTAGCGCAATTACCTTCTCCACCACACAAACGCAGGCCCTTAAACGTCGCTACTAGGCACTCCACTGCTCTATGCCCACGCAAGCTTCGCAAGAGCCCCTTTACATCCACATCAACACTATCCTCGGATCGATGTGGTCGGTATTAGAAATAGTTCAACAATAACATCGCTGCGGTGGTACGACGCATTTGGTTTCAACCATCTTAACGCGCGTGTGCCAAGCGTAGGTAGCATCGACCAGGGCACGCTACAGTAACCGTGCGCCAGATGAACACCGTCGCCAGTTGAACACCCCAACAACAACAATATAATCAAAAAGATGA
>JARBXR010000231.1:0-25680 GCA_029100535.1 Stemphylium beticola | reverse complement strand
GTAACGCCCAGGTTCGCGTAACGCCCACCCCACCACAACAACAACAAAACTTCAACACCACACAACTCCACCAATATAGATCCGATTCAAGAAGCGATTAAAGAAATCAAATCGCGCAATCTAGGAGATAATTTCTCGTACCAAGCAATCGCGAAAAAGTTTGGAATTAATCGACGTACGCTCGCTCGACGCCACCAAGGCCTTTTAATAACCCGCAACGCTGCGCACCTAGTACTCCACCCAGAACACGAAGCCGAGCTTGTATAATATATCAGAACGCTTAATAAGCGAAGTTTACCGCCTTTGAGAGCAATAATATAACAGTTTACTAGCTAGTTAGTGTAGAAAAGGTGGCGGAGGAGGATTACTAATACTATTTGTAATAGTATTAGTAATAGCGGAAGATAGGAACTAGAGTTATAACTATATCTATTAGATATAAAAGGGGGAGTTAGACACTAAGTTAATCTAGGTGTTAACTCCTTATTATATACAAATACTAAGTTATCTAGAATATTCTATCTTACTAATAGATAACCTAGATATACGTAATCTATAAGTCATAGATTACGCGTATAAGAACGTAATCGCCATGCCTTTCTAGCCTAAAGAGTACTAGTGCTTACTTAAGCTTACTTAAGCTTACTTTGCATTCTAACAGTTAGCTAGCAAACTAGTCTCTAGAAGCTAGGTTACCTAGTTCCTTAACTATTATTCTAAGAATCTTATCTCTCGTTACACTAAAGGAATAACTAAGGAACAGATAAAAGCTAATTCTAGAGCTAAGTATAACTTATATTTTAAGCTTCTCCTTAATAAGATAAAGGAGTACAATATATAGCCGCTCTATATATTTAATATAGACGAGAAGGGCTTTTAACTTAGCTAGCTTAGGGGATTAAAGCGTATATTTAATAAGAGCCTTTAAGAGAAAAAAGAGGTTTAGTAAGCACTTAAAGATAGCTCTAGCAAGTAGATAATAGTAATAGCTTATATTTATTCTAATAGTAAACCTCTAAGCCTAACACTTATCTTCTAGGGAGCTAATAAGTCTATTTAATTAAGCGAGGTTAAAGCTATATAAGCAGGGGAGCACTTAGTCTTTATAACCTTTATCTCTCTCTAGCTAGAGTAATAACAATATTAGGTTAGCTTAGCTTAAGGGGGTGTTTAAATAGGAGACTAGACGATACGCTTTAACTAGGTATTAATTATTACTCCTTAACGGCTATAGATCCTATGTTACTATGGATTTTATTAAGTATTGCCACTACAATAAGATCCTCTTGTTTGTATTTCTACACGCTACCTATACGCTTCAACTACTTAATGTGGTGATGTTCAAACCCCTAGCAACAGCTTACTTAAATAAGTTGTCTAGATACCTCTAGAACAGTCAGGGGTTACTCCCCTTAACTAAAAGAGACTTCTTCCCGCTCTTCTAGAGCTCCTAGAATAGCGTATTTAAAGCTCTACTTATTAAGAGGTCTTTTAAAGCTACTAGTATATACCTACTAAACCTAGACGCTATACTTAAGAAGTTTGCTAAGGAGGCTTTAGATTCTAATAGCAGCTAGTTAGTCTTCTCTAGTAATAATTAGCTTAAGCTTAAAATAATTATACGCTATAAGTTAAAGGATT
This sequence comes from Stemphylium beticola, assembly GCA_029100535.1. Lineage (NCBI taxonomy): Eukaryota > Fungi > Ascomycota > Dothideomycetes > Pleosporales > Pleosporaceae > Stemphylium > Stemphylium beticola. The sequence continues at coordinate 24,039 of JARBXR010000231.1, read as the reverse complement.
AGAGTAGTAAAGATATTAAGAAGCTTTAATAAAGTTTATACTTTATTGTAGCTTAAAATTAACTTCTCTATAGTAAAATCTAGGGCCTTAAGCAGTCTCTAGCTATTAAAGAGAGGCGACTAAAGTAGTCCTTCGCCCTCTAGCTTAATAAGGATAAGATTTACTATAGGGGAGCTAAAATATAGTCGCTTAGGAGTGTATAACGAGCTCGCGATTATTAGGTATTATAACAATAATAAGCTAAGCTTAAAAAGCTTCAAAAAGCCAAGCAAGCCGAGATCAAGAAGGCAGCACGCGATTGTAATGCTCAACTTAAAGCTGTAAAGCGTGTAGAGCGGGAGAGACGGGCGGAGAAGAAGAGGAAGGAGGAGGCTAAAAAGCTAGCCAAGAAACAACACTAACAGCTTATCAACAACACTAAGGAGCTTATAAAATTAACTAAAAAGGGTAAGCGCAAAGCTTTAATAGCTAACTAGCTAGCTATAAAGCGTTAGAAAGGTGTTATAGGTAGTACAGCTTCTATAGGTGCCTAGGTAGCTGTATAACTAGTTCCACTAAAAACTACTAAAACGCGGGTAATCCGCCGCCCAAAAAAAGATTTAGACTAGCGCAAAGTCTTCGCAGGCTATTATATAGTATAAATCTACTTTTGCGCAATTTTATTACGTCTTATTAAGGCGTTACAGCTGCAATACTCCTGAACGCGTTGTGTTAGGGGGTGGGCGTTACGCGAACCTGGGCGTTACGCGAACCCCTACTGTAGTGGCTTTAAAGGTAGCAAGTACGTTTTTCGCTATAAATAAGGTATTCTAGGCGGTAGAGAAGAGCGAGAAGAAGTCGCGCTTTGTGATAGAGCAAATATCTTACGATCTAGTAAGGTGAGTAGTAAGCGTAGTAGAGTAAGCTACTACTAGAGAGCTAAATATTCCTATATTAAGTAGCTAGAGCGTATAGGTCGCGTAAGGCGGAAAGATTGTAAGTAGTATCTTATTAGCGTTGTAAAATTCGATAAACTTTATTATAATATAAGATCTATGCCTATCTAGAATAAGCAGCTAGCGCGTAGAGTAAGCTTTCACTTTTGTCTCCCGATTAAACACCTGTTCGAGCCACGCGAGGCCGATCTCGTTGCTCGTCCAGCTATTTAGCGATGAGGTGAAGAAGGCGCGATGCTTCTCAGGGTCGAAATCCTGTAGCCAGGTGTCCTGGATGTTACCAGAGGCGGCCTAGTAGATGAGCGATAGAGTAAGCGCAGTACCGTCGGCGCAAATGCAAGCCAGTACAGTAATCCACTCACGGTTACTATCCTAGAGTAGTGTACGGCTCTCTTTTAACTACCATCTTAGCTGTGTAAACACCCGCTTACTCTTAGAGAGAATGCTAATTAAAAAGCCCTTCTTGTCTATATTATAGATCTGCCGCGCGTTAATACTATACTTCTTAATTTTTTTGCGCAGAAGCTTAAAATATAAGGTGTACTTAAGAGTAGAGTTAGCTTACTTATAATTATAATTAAAATTAGTAGTATAATAGATAAAAAGCTTACGCAGATAGCGCTATAGAAATTAATTAACTTAGTTCTTTCTAATACTCTTTTTAGTAATTTTTAATATAAAATTCTATATTATTTACTTTATAAGAGGTAGTCTTTACTTATAAAGTCTATTAATATAGTATATAAATTTATTTTCTTATATTATATTAAGATTTCTATATCTTTCTTTATACTCTACACGCGTGCCTTATAACCTTTAGTGCCTTCTACTTAATATAAAGCGATTAATACTAAACTTTTTAGTAGTCTTAGTATAGCTAGTTATTTCTCTAAGTTGCAGCGACTCTAACGCTATAGAGATTTTGTTAATAGCTGCTATAATAGTAGAGTTATAGCACTGGAAAAAATGGCAGTATCTGGGATACGCGTGCGCGTGGTGGGGCTGTGCGCATGGCGGTGAGACACGTTAGAGTCACCCACTCGTGATCGCCAGGCTGTAGTTTCTTCTGTTTCCCAGGTTTCTCTAAGCCTATAATAACAAGCTAAGAGAATATCTTATCTATTATAAAGCTAGACTTATTAAAGTTCTAGATATTCTTATCTATAATACTATATTTCGCCTTTATTAATTAAATTAGGCTAAATTAGAGCTAGATAACTACTAGGTCTTTATAGATAGCTTACTAGTGACTATATAGATAGCTCTATTATATTTGTATTTTAGGTGTACGCTTAATAAAGTTATTAACCTAGTTCTTACCTATAGGCTTTCTACTACGCTCTTTTAGTAGCCTATTAGCTATATCTTATATATATACCTTTAAAGGCGGTATACTACGTAGATTCTCTTTAAGTATACGCTCTATAATCGCCTCCTCTTCTAGCTTTGTAAGGCGCTTTAAGTTCGGCTCACAATCGCGTCGAGAGCGTTGTCCGGCGCGTCGGCGGCGTACGGTCGTTCGGGGGACGTTGTAGACGGCTGCGGCACGCTTTCCACTTAGAATCTAGTTTGATGTAATATCGGAGATTGTTAGGATTACATCTCCTTTAGTATAAGCTAGTTGCACGTTGCGCTGTTGAGACATGAGACGATATTGCTGCGTGTGCGCTGCGCTGGTGTTGGGGTGGCCACTCGCTTGTGAACCACGTTACTTAGCTTTTATCTCCTCTATAAGCTTAAACTAGGAGCTAATTAGGACTAGATCCTTGCATAGGGCTCCCTACCTATCGTACACTCGATTGAAACGCGTCGTGGGACTGTCTATACGCCTGACGAAGTTGGCTGGCCACTTCTGCCCAACCTGGCCTGCGCCGCGTGCAGCTAGCAGCTTATCCGCCATATCACGTATAGCCGCGTACGTAGGCACAAATCCACGTTGATCAAGGTCGAGTATATGCTGGACTATCACCTCCTCTTCTACCCGGGTGAGTTTCTTTGAGTTGGGCTGGCAATCGCGTTGGGCGGGTCTGCTAGCGCGTCGGCGGTGGAGGGTAGCGCGAGAGACGTTAAACGTCGCTATAGCGCATCTCTTAGTCTAAATTTAATTTATAATAGGAGCTAAGATTATAGGACTTATATTAACCTTATAAAAGGTATTTTAAGCTAAGTCTAGTAGAGCTATAGGCGATTTAAGGTTATAGGGTGCGCAAAGTTAGTAAGGTGGCTCACTCGCTTGCCTGGCTCACTCGCTTATCCAACACGTTATAGTTAATAAAGTATTATAGTGTAGAGGTAGTTATAGTAAAGTATTAGTATAGGTATTTTGCGAATCCTACTAATGCACGAAGTATCCACCTACGTTGATCTCTTATAAAACAAGTTACGCCTAATTTTCTATTAAATTTTATATTAATTTAGCTAAACTACTTCTTCTTTATAATCTTTTCTTCTAGCCTATTGTTTATTTGGAGAAGTAGATACTTTTGATGTTGTATATTTTGCCTACCCTTTTTCCAAATAGCTATTAATTTAAATTAAGCTAGCCTTCTTAGCTTAATCGGCTTAATTGTTAATAAGTCTGTTAGTACATACTCACACCTCACTCATGCGATCCATTGATATGACGTCTTGCGATAAGAGACTATATGAAAGGATCCGTGAAATTGTTAGAAACAATGGTGCTCATCACCAAAGTGCGACGATCAAAGGAGAAAGTATTGTGACATCCTCGTTAGCTAGCCAATTCGCAAGGCCACAGATCGGATGATGAAGACGTCCAGTTTGATCTCTCTCGCAATCTCTGCGACCCATCTGCCCTTTGTGAGCTATGGTGGAAATTCTATATCTTCTGATTACCACCGAGATGTTCAAGCAGAAGCTTGACAACTTCAGTTCTGCCGTTCATAACAGCACGCTGCAAAGGTGTAAAGCCCTCAGCGTCTTTAACATCGACCATGACCCTCTCGTCCTGCAGCAACACTTTGATGGTTTCTATATGGTTTCCAGCGACCGCAATGTGTAGCAATGGTGTTGATTGTTGGGTCCTATGAACCGACTCAGACATGTCGAAATCAAAATTCTCGTACGCTGCTGCAGACAGATCGACTAAATTCAGCGGCATTATGGCATCGGACCTGACCCCACCTTCCATAGGAAGACTTGGTGCAGGTGTTAATGGCCCAGCAACACTTCTTTGGTTATTGGTCGGCGCGAGATATTCTGTCCGCTGTCGTGTAGCTGGTCTCGGGCTGTTTGCTGCTTGTCGCTCTCTGAAATCAAGACCGGTATGATGATTTCCACGGCTGGACTCAAAGTCGTTTCTTAATGATAGATTGTACCATTCGTCGTTTGGTGCGACTGGGTATGAGGACGGAGGTGATGAATGCCAGCCTCCAGTGCCTCGTCTTTCTGGCGGTAATATCGACGAGCTGTTGCTTTGTTGATTTGTGGTGTTGTCCTCGTTTTGTGCCACGTGTAAATCCTCGTAAGCTTTGAGTTGTTCTGTCAACTGTTCGATCTTGGTCGCTCTCTCGCGCATGTTACGCCCTGCGATCGCACCCAAGTGTCAGCTTAACACAAGTCAAGGTGTACATCGCTATTTCCATCAAACTACGTTGAGTGAGGGTGAAAGACGTACTGTAAGCGCGCTGGGCGAGGCGGTTTTGTATTTTCCTTCGTTCTGAGGGATCACCCAGTCCCCTCTCACATCATGTCAGTGCCATTTGGGCCAAGAAGGTAATTTGTTGACTTTACCCATTCTTCGTCGGGTTTCATGAGGTCGTCGGACTGCATAATTCTTGGTATATACCACACTTTGGGTGTCTGCTAGTGTATGCGCTTGCTTCCCAAATAGCTTCCAACAACGTTTGGTGCGTCTTCTTAGTAGAACATATGGAGGGTGAGACGTGATACCAATGAGATCTAATGAAATTCGGTATAACACAGCGGAGTTTCAGTCATGGAGCTACCTCGAGTGCACAAAGAGGATAGCCGGTGATATTTGGCTATTCCATTTCTTTCTCGCCTCTGAACTGGGATCCGACACTCACTTGCCTATCTCGAGATGCAGGATTGCATTGCAGGACCGCCGGATGTATGCATCGTACATCTCACTATCCATGGTCATGTCAGACAGCAGCTGGGATCATCGAGGTGTGTGCACAAGCCTTGCCGCTTCTCTAACTGTGATATTGGCTATGATTGGTTAATCTGTTAGCCCGCGCCGCACCAGATCTGGCACTACAGCAACGAATCTAAGTTCACAATGCGATAAAATACATCCCCAGAGAATTCACGCTAAGATTCCGGTTAGACGCAGTACTGCAAGCGCTTAGAACTCTTCGATCCTGCTGACAGACGATGGAACCGAAGGATCGACGACTTTTGGTGGCGCAAGCGGCCCCGTGGATGTAGCTCACCAATCAAATCCCTCGTTCCTGATAAAGAGCGCTAGAGACTTGTGGCTTTCGATGGCTTGGTTCAGTGGGTGTGAAACAATAATGGTATGGCTGGATTGCTTCTGAGTTGCCATCTCGAAATAATCGCAGGCTGCGGGAGAAGGTTCTTGCGGGTTTGCTTTGCACTTCTGAAGATTCGGCAGGATGGCGTGCGTGGTGTAGACAAGGTTTCTGTCTAGGTAGGTAAAGTCCTTTGGAGTAGGAGTCGAGGGATTTACCTGAAGTGACTCTGATTCAGGTATGCTGCTGACATGAATTACTACACAATAGTAAGCAGCCGGCTAAAAGCAATGTGATTACTTGGCGCCTACGCTTGGCGTAAGACGCAGCAGTTGTACTGTAGGCATTTGCCGATCATTCAGGAGCTAAAATAACAGGATTCCCAAGGTGTATTACCGTGCCAAGGATATTCATGTGGTATTTGGGCTTGGCCATGTTGTGCCCGCTATCAATTGGGTAGAGAGCGCTGCGCCATTGACGATAAAGCCTGGGCGCCATGTCACGACATATATACGAGATAGGAAGGCAGTAACCAACATTGCCTTCAATTGGTAGAAGCCGGTGTTCGAGATCAGTTGCAGGCATCTCCCAAACAAAGTGCTCGATGCCGGGTGCAGGGGACATACACAACAGTTTGCACGAGTCGCTAAGCTTACGTATCAGAGTCGCCAGTGGCAGGGGGCCTCGAAGGTGTAACTCATACACGATAAGGATTTTAATCTAACAATACGCATTACACCGGGCTGCAGCCGTCCCTGTAAACTTGCTGAGCTGTAAGTGGGAGCGGATTCCTAGACCGTGCTGCTGCATGTCACAATGGCATGTGCACTGAACATGATAAGTGATTGCAAGGGTTCATTCATGTGTGCGCTGAGACCACAATCTCGAAAGACCATCTACAAATAAAACCACGAATTAACAGCATGCAACATGGTGCATATGGTTGGAACAAACTTTCCTACTAAGCGACTAGCTTACTGCGACAAGGATGAAACATCTCATGAATTGGGTCATTCTCACCATTCATAGCGCGACATATTGCTCTTGCAATAGCCGGGGCTTGCGCAAATCCACCCGTGTTATTGCCACCAGTGATGATTAGATGCCCACCATTCGTAGCAGGGATGTCTTCGAAGATGCCTAACCCAGTAGAAGTGAACGGTCGAATGCAGTATTTCCGTTCTCCATTCGGCCAAAGCGTACCACGCTCTTTTGCGTACTGGTATCCCGTGGGGAAGTATATGTGTGCTACTGCTTCGAGTTCCTCGAAAAGCGCCTGTAATTCTGGAGGCTCTGGTATTGGACGATCTAACCCGACGTACCCATATCCACCCCCCAGAATAAGGATCTCTTCACCAGTCTTAACATCTCTCGATACGGTGACATTGATGTCTTCAACAAGACAACCGCGGCGATGAATTTTAGCGGACTTTCTCAACATCGGATCCACATTGGGAATCTGGAGCCATACACCTAGAATTCCTTGCACGAGGTTCTCAGAGGCCGTTCCATCGAGTAGCCCATTCCGTGTCACTCCAGTACTGATCACGTAGTTGTCCGCTTGGAGAGTCCCAAGCTGGGATTCAAGCAGAATCACTTCCCCCGAAGCGTTGCGTTGGATTCGTTGGACGCAGCAGTTCCAGGTAAACTCGCCACCAAGCTCGATGATACGATCGATCAATTTGTGTGCGAACGAATGGATACCGAGGGTGAATCCCCGCACGGTGAACCCACCAGCTAGGTCGTTCGATTTGGCTGCCACATAAAGCCCTGGGTTCTCGTTCAAAAGGTCCGGGAGGGAGGGCTCATCAATAATCGTTCCAAGTTCTTGATTAAGCTCCTGGGCCGCAGTCAGGGCAGCTTCCTCAGCATACAAGCGCAGAATGTTTGGGTGGAGCGAAACCTCTGAGAAGAGATCTGGGGCGCGAGACATGAACTCAGTCCAGAGCTTTCCAGCTTCCCGGTTAACATAATAAATGTCTTCTTTCATGGCCTGCGCCAGCCAGATGGGAACTTGCTCAAACGCATTGATCCAAGCAACCTCAGAAGCGCCTAGGTCCAAGGTTGATCTCACATTCCAGCCACCGTTCAGTGTAGTCTTACGAAAGATGTGCCTCATATCATGGTAGATATCGCTACCTTTCTCGTTGTAGTTGTCTGCTTCGGTGAAAGTGAACATACGAGCGTCACCGCCTCCGTGTGTGGCACCTAGGCGAGTCCAAACTTCGCAAGTCCTAGGGTCTGGGTTGGCGTCCACGATTCGTACCTGGAATCCGCGAACGGCGAGACATTCTGCCGCCATCAGACTCATAATTCCGGCTCCGACGACCAAGACCGATCTTTTGGTGCCGTGATCGATGGTGGCGTTCCCGGGGCGAAGTGTGCTCTGAGCAGAGCCGCGGGCATATAGCATCTCTCCCGCTCGAAGAGTCAACAATACCCGCGACAGATCGCATTGCTCGTATTTCGGTACCGCTCCAATCTCAAATAAGCGACCGCTAGACATGCTCTGCAGTCTCGGTATGAGCTTGTTGTTGTTCACCAGCAATGATTTTGGTGATTCCCAATTCTGGCTTAACCACTGGTCTAACAACTCTTCTGTGACTTCTTCGCCCTCGCATATCCAAACATCGATTCCATTGTGGCTGTTGACATGTTCGGTGAGCTGGGCGTTGTGTTCGCAAAAGCAGATTCGCGAAGAGTCATTTCCGAGTACGGAACGAAAGATTTGCACGTCCGTGCTGACGAGGAACATCATCTTGTTGTTGGTCTTGGTGAATGACCCGATGTTCTGTCTGCAAGTGATTTCTAGTAGTTATTTAATATGAAGCCGGCCCTACCCATAGATTTTTTGCAACTTTGCGAATTCATGAGTCGTCCTGATGCTTACTATCTGTCCATTTTGCGCTTAGTGAGACATAGTAAGCAGAAAATGCCTTGCTATAATAGGCTTGATGGTAACTGCCGAGTTAACCGGCTGTTATCTTCTCTAGGTCGTCTGGTCGCGACATTTAATTCGATGCCATGCCCCGTTAATGGTTCATCGTCATTTCAAGCTCATCCTCGAAAAGCATCTACCCTTTGCCAGATTTCAAGAAGTATCATAATTTTTTCCACAATGGCGACTAATCTTCTGGAGACGACCGTCGTCGACCTGGTTGACATTTGGGCAATACGTACACCAGAAGCCACCGCCGTCGAATGGAATGGATCAAAACTTACTTTCGCCGGCCTACGAAACGCATCACTTCACGTCAGCAAGGCTCTGCTCTCAGTAGGGGTTCAAGCAGGAGCTAAGGTTCCAATCCTTTCCAAAATGTCGCTTGAGCTTATCCCCGCTATTATGGGGGTTCTGAGAGTTGGCGCCTGCTACGTGCCCATTGATATGGAAGTCTGGAGCAAGACCAGGATCGATGCCACGCTCGAGGATATCTCGCCACAGGTGGCTATTGCAACGGATCGTTCAGACACACGACGAGTGCCAGTGATTGTATTCTTCCAAGAGCAATGGCTTCATTCGTCGTTCAATGACGAGCATTATACGCTTAACCAGCTGGACATCATCCGTCAGACTCTCGACAAAAAAGCACTCGTATATGTCACCTTTACGTCTGGGACCACGGGAAAACCTAAGGGCGTGATGATTTATCATTATGCCCTAAGCATATTTGCTACACTGAGAACCGAGTATACCAATAACATCAATCCCGGCGAACGTGTACTGCTGGGCTCCTGTATTTCATTCGACGGTAAGCCTCAAATCATCCTTGACGTGCGTTTTTGTCGTCGGCTGAAACTTTTACTAGCATGTGCTGCCACAATCTGGTCGACAATCACGAAGGGCGGGGCCGTAGTCATGGCTTCATGGTCCACATTTCCAGACGTTTCCATGTCCTGCGACACCTTGATCTTGACACCGTCAATGTTTGCCACCTTGGATCCAGCTGGTCCTTACCATAAGGTTCGCACGATTATATTAGGTTCCGAAGCCGCCAATTTCGAGGTTGCGCGTAGATGGATTACTCCCACGCGAAGAGTGATTCACACATACGGCCCATCAGAAGCGACAATCAACATCGCTTACGGAGAAATCCCCGAAGGTGCGGAGCCAGATATGGGTGTACTCAATCCTGGAGTAGATGTCATTCTTGTTGATGAAAATCTGCAAGAATGCGACTGCGGCGAAATCTTGATAGGAGGTCCATGTGTGGGTGCGGGATATCTCAACAACCCGGAGCTCACAGCTAAGAAGTTCATTGATTGGAATGGAAAACGCGTGTACAGAACTGGTGATCTGGCACGAAGGACTAAGAACGGTTTATCGTGGGTGGGTCGGGCAGATCGAATAGTCAAAAATCGTGGATTTCTCGTCAACTTAGAGACTGAAGTCGAGGCGGGCATACTTCGATTTAATGGGGTCAGGGCAGCCTCCGCTTTTGTCTGGCGTGGTAAGCTCATGGGATTTGTACAGCCAGCCACTGTCGATCTCGAGGAGCTACGGGTGTTCATGAAAGAGAATTTCGACCAGTTTGTGATCCCAGACGAGATCGCAGCGTTGGCTCAGTTCCCTCTCACAGCCCACGGGAAGGTCGATCGAGCTGCCCTTTACGCTACCTTGGAGGAAAGAATGGCCGAAGAAGACGCATTTCTGGACGCTCTGGAATGCAATTCACCTTATGATGCGCTGCGATGGGCTTTCGCGAAGTGTCTTCACATACCTTTCAAACTTCTCAGCAGAACCTCATCCTTTGCCCAGCTCGGAGGTAACTCCTTGACAGCTATTCATCTATCAAACGTCCTAAGGCAACAAGGATACGCCATTGCCATCCTGGAAATACTCAGAAAAGATACCATCGATCGCTTGGAAGAACACGCCAGAAACACGAGCGAACAAAATGAGTCGCCTGAGACGATCGATGATGTGCAGACAGAATCTGACGCTGCCCCAGTCACCGACATGCACCGACTCATGCTGACACAATCTCAACATAATCCTATGATAAATTGTCAAATCGCTAGAGCAAAGTTTGTGGGTCCGCCAGGGTCAACCCCCACCCCAAGCGAGTTGCAAGCGGCTTGGAAAGCCACTCTTGCGGCACACAGTATCTTCAAAACGAGATATAATTTACAAACATGGACATTACATGACCTCGGCTATGTCAATCTGGATTGGGAAGAGGTCAAGGTTGGAGCAGAGAACTTTGACAATGCTCTCTTGTCGGTCGAGGAGCAGGTCTGGGCGCGTCACCGGAGTCTCAAGAACATTCCGCACTTCAATCTTGAGGTACCATATTGCCACATGACCTGTGTCTATGCGCCCAGTAGCAAGACCATAGGTTTTGTGTGGCGGGTCCACCACGTCCTCACCGACATTTTTGCTGGAATCATTCTCATGTATGACCTGAAGCGCGCTCTGGCTAAGGAAAATGTACCAGTCGGACCTCGCCTTCAAGATTATTCACGCTTCATGCAAAGGTACAAGGACAAACACCTGGGTACAGCGACTGAATATTGGGAAAATATGATGAAGCCGCTTAGCGAGCAATCGCTGTTCAGTTTCCGAACACCGCAGACATCTTTCGAAGGCAATGCTTGGCGGAGTCTGCCGTTCTCAAGTGGGGAGACTGTAGAGTCGATCGAAGCCTCAGTGCGGACATACAACATCTCAAGCGCAACCTTGATCTTCGCGGCATGGGCACTAGTACTAGCCAATTACACGGGCTCCAATCTTGCCTCATTCCATCTCAGTCGCTCCGGTCGGATGGTCTCTTGGCCTCCAGCATCCTCGCTTGTAGCGGCAATGCACTGCCGTGTACCTTTCACCATGAGCATCTCCCCAGAAGCAACGGTAGAAGAGTGGCTCGTTGAGACTCACAAGACACTGCTTTGCGTTGCAGAGCTCGAAAACCTGTGTCAGTCACTTGACGTATCGATATGTCCGAAAGAGTACTTCAAAACAGGGGTGCAAGCTTTCCTTTACATGCCGCAGATGCCAGATAGCTGGGAGGTTCATGATAGGCTTACTGGTCAGGCAAGCTCTGTGGGTATGGTATGGAGAGTTCAGCCGACAGCTGATGGGGCTGTAGAAGCCAAATTGGAGATCGACCAGAGAGTAGTGGATGGTGAGTGGGCCAAGGAGGTAGGCACAGTAGCTATGCGAACGCTTGAGGGGCTGGCAAATGCTCCAAAAAACGCCAGAATTCGGGAGTTCAGATTGGACAAATAAATACTGGGTAACTTTATTTTGAGAGATTGCTGGATCCAAATCAACGTCGAAAGCGTCACGCAAATTTTGGAATGATTGAAACTGGTATCATCATTTTCAGGCTACGGTGATAATATATGGGGTGTGCAACTGGCTCTCGAGCGCGAAAGGCGGCTTCTACCATGCCTGGCCGACGATTCCGAAGGCGTTCTATTCTCTTAAGCTATGCCGTCAATCTTCCAGGATATTTTGCAAACGAATTTGGTGGGATTTCAGAAATCGTTAGGGCTCCACGGCCACTTGGGGCCGCATGTTGTTTCGATGTTGCTATCGGACATTAGCAAGATTCATCTAAGCTTGAACACGGAAGTGCACATGAGCAATTGGGCATACAACCATAGCTACTTACCCATGAGAATAGTGATAGCAGGTACCACCTGCCGTACCAGGCAACAGCACCAGTTACATTCAAACACCGCAACAACAGGGTATTCGTACTGATTACCAGCACCGCGTGAACTAAGATCAAGGTATAACTAGTCAATGAAACCGGTCGTCGTACCATCTAGCAATTACTGTAATACCTTTTTACTCACCGCAAAACTCTTTGATAACCACTCCCAGAGCCACATGAAACGGACAATACATTAGCACCGAAATGTTAGCGTATAGCTGTAGCAACAAAACACCAAAGCACGAGCTTATACAGGGTCGGTGGACCTACGGCTGACAATGAATTAAAAAACGCAGATAACATCTCTAGCTACACGCGGAAAACCCGAGCCTCAGTCGAAATTTTCCATAATTTGCTTATTGAGATACCGGCTCTCTAGCCCTGCTGCTACATAGCGTTGAGCTCTGAGGCTGAATCGAAAGTGAGCCAGCTGACCGGAAACACTGTTTCTATAGACTTATGTGAATCATCGGCCTTTTCATAGTTTTTCGGGATGGGAGCCACACCTTGTGGCTTGATAAACCCAACTAGCACACTATTGATTACATGTCTAGGGCGAGCTAGGTATTTATATCAAATCAGGGTAGTCAGATGCGATAATGACACTATTGCAACATACCCTAGGGACTTGACAACATTTTGTGCCACGTGCGAGACGCTCAATTTTGTTTTGTGCTAATTACTTCCCACCAGGGTCGAATATGACTTCTCCTGTCACGAATTTTCGTCAGCACGCCTGTGGTAAACCAAGCCGCCTTAGCTGGCTTGTTCAATGACAATGCTTACTATCATTCTCCAAAGCAAAGCTTTGGACCTCTTATCTAGCGCTACATTGCTTAGTGTTTGCTTACTATCCCAGGCTTTGATTTGTGAATAGTAAGTAGTGATTTACTAAGCAACAGTATGTGGATACAGCCCAGACGGACAAAATCCTCAATTCCCAAGCTAGTACAAGATTAGTAGGGAACTCGGGCAACTGGTCTAATCTAGACAATAAAGTCCTGGAGCAACTAAGAGCATACAGACCCTTCTTCATCTTCCTACGGCTCCCCCGAACAGTGGTCTACACTGTACTTCCGCCTTCAGATCGCAGTACTGTCACAATGGGTGTCACCTTTTACATCGCAATAGCCGCTTTTCTTGGCATCATCGGCCTATATGTCGTCAGACAGCTGAAACAATCGAAGCTAACTAGCCTGCCATTGCCGCCGGGCCCCAAGGGCGTGTTCTTGCTTGGTAACATCAATGATATGCCTAAACATGGGGAGCTTGAGGCCTTTCACTGGTTGAAACACAAGGATTTGTATGGTGCGTGTATCCTGAACATATGTATGACTTTGACTTACAAGACGTTACTCGTCAATAGGTCCGATCAGTTCCGTGACCACGCTTGGCCAAACAATCGTAATCATCAACAACTCTGAATTGGCTACAGAGCTATTGACAAACCGGGCTACCATCTATTCATCTCGTCCAAGACAGATCCTAGCTGGCGAGATAGTTGGTTGGATTAATTCTACAGCCCTGACTCCGAACAATGAAAGGTGGAGGAAACTACGCAAAATCATCGCACAGGTTGTTAGTAGCAACAAGGCTGTCACCATGTTCGACAAAGTGCAGGAAAAGGAAGCTGCACATTTCCTGCTAAATCTTTTAGGCTCTCCAGAGAATTTATCTAATCATATCCGAAAGTGAGATCAATTCCTGTCGGTCTCTATCATTACTCCTAACAAGGCAACCATAGGGAAGCTGGAAGTGTCATTGCAAAGATAACTTATGGATACACGCCTGAGCCTCACGATGCAGACCCTTTAGTAGATCTGGCAGGAAAAGCTGGGCACACGTTTCAAGAAGCCACGGTGCCTGGAAAATGGATGGTTGACATATTGCCCTTTCGTCAGTAACAAGCAAAGAATATACTATTCACAGCTGACAAGGACTAGTGAGATACATGCCTAGAGGATTCCCTGGTACATCACATAAGAAACCCGGCGAGGCTATGAGGGCTGCACTGATTCAATGCGCTGAACAACCATACGCTTGGGTGAGGCAGCAAATGCGAGATAAACGACACAAGACATCTTTCCTCTCTCAAGCCATAGAGACCATTGGCACAGATCCAGTGTTGGATCACCTCCACAAGTGGGCTTCCTTATCGCTGTTCACTGGAGGTGCTGATACAGTAATCTCTTGCCCATCGCATATCTTCCGAGACATGTTCGCTAATGATGGTAGACTGTGTCTTCGTTGCAGTCATTTTTTCTCGCCATGATGCTTTTTCCTGACGTTCAGAAGAAAGCGCGTGAAGAAATCGACCGAGTCATTGGAGCCGGCCGGCTTCCTGTCATTGCAGACCGCGACAATCTGCCGTACCTCTGGGCCGCAATGAAAGAGACACATCGATGGCATCCGGTCGGTCCAACTGGTATCGCGCATGCGACTACCGCCGAAGATACGTGGAATGGGTACCGGATTCCCAAGGGTGCCATAATCTTGGCTAATACTTGGTGGTTTACCCATGACCCTTCTGTTTATCCTGACCCAATGGTATTCCGGCCAGAGCGTTTTATTGATACACCTACGCACAAAGCTGAACCCGATCCGCGTAACTTAATATTTGGATATGGGAGACGGGTTTGCCCTGGTCGGTACGTCGCCGATAATGCGGTATTTATTACGATTGCGCAGACCCTGGCCGTCTTTGATATATCTAAACCGGTAGATGAGACTGGAAATGTTATAGAGCCAAAGGTGGAATTTGAACCAGGTACGGTCAGCCGTCCAGTACCTTACAAGGCGCACATCCAGCCAAGAAGCGACCAACATGAGGCACTTATCAGAAAGAGTGAAGAGGCTTATCCATGGGAGGAAAGCGATGCGAAGGAGTTGAAGATGACGAAATGGAACTAGAGAGAGCTTGGTGTAATACCTCCCATATCTCCGCTGCATCTTGTCAGAGTTATCGCTACACTTTCGTTAACAATATTTCATATAGTTCCCCTCCTTCATAGCTATATCATCAGGTATCATATGTATATATATCCTCCTTCCGTCTAAGTTTGAGATCACTATGCTTAATAGAGAAGTTTTATCTCTGCTTCACAAACTTCCGCATCTCTCCCGGACCATGGGCCTTAAGTATCGTCAATCAGGCTTAGGGGCTACCTGCCAGCTCGTAAAACAGTCTTGGTTGTTTAGAACAGGCTTAAGTATCATACCCCAGCCTTCATATCAAGGCATAGACTCAATCAAGATCCAACTTTGAGAACCTGATTCGTTCCATGAATAGGGGAGAATTGTAGCTGTAGAACTAATTGATTTCATGCATGCTGGCAATGAAATTTTCATATGCACTAAATCCTATTTTTTAAGTATTTACTTCCGCTTACTGTCATTCCTAGGCATGTGTCTCATTTGCATTGAAAGTGATGTATAATATCAGCGATACCGTGGTCAAGAAGGCAGGATTCGCATAAGTAGTTCCAATGTCAGGTGGGAATCTCGTGGAGGGGGTTGCGAGACATGGAAGGTATGAACGTGGCTAGATGACCTAGTCCTCTTTTCATCTATACAAAAAATGCATTCAGTGGCCAGCATCACAGTCCCAACCCTCCCTTTAATCACCATATTGCAGTTTGGGATATTGGTATATCGGGCCTCAAGATAATCAATTTCGTTGCTAATCACGCACGTTATTAGAAGCTGAACTTCATGCCTCCGTTCGCGCAGATAACACTACCCGTAGTCCATCCAGCCTCAGGCAGGCAGAGCATACCCACTACGCCAGCAATCTCCTCAGTATACGCTGGTCTTCCCCCACCTGATACTTTGTAGATTTTCTCATCGTCAACACCCCTTCTCAATGCCGCCAGAGGCGTGATTTCATTGAAAGGCTTAACCAGGGTGAGGAATTTCTCGTAGTCGTTCCAATACATATCCGTTGCCACTGGGCCCGGGTTGATGGCGTTCACCGTGCATCTTTCTGCTAACTCGCGCGACCATGTTCTAGTCATGCTTTCTAGCGCTGCTTTCGTCCCGCCATATACAGACTGGCCTTTGATCCCAAGCGAGGAACTAGCTGACGAGACGTTCACGATACGCCCGGAGCGATCGCGTGGTAAGTATGATAGAGCAGCTTGCAGCAACAGTAGAGGTCCTCGTACATTGACATTATACTGCCTTAAAAACTCCTCACAGTCTATCTTGTCTTCAAGAAAGCCACTCCCTGCTACGCCTGCATTGTTGATAATAATATCAAGCTGGAAGTTTCCACTCCTTGAATATGCAAAATTGTCCTTGGCAACTTCAATCAAGTGCCTTGGTCCATGTTCGAGGCCCATATTGGCCTGTACTGCGAGAGCTTTGATCTTGTACCTGGTCGATAGCTCTGAGGCGAGATTTTCGGCAATTTGAGTAGACGAGTTCGAATTATAGTTGAGGACGAGGTTGCAGCCTTTACTGGCTAGATTGCGTGCAATCTCAACGCCAATACCTATAGTCTGTGAGTCAAAATCTCCCATCATCTACAATCATAGACTTCTTCGTACCCCGCGATGCTCCAGTCACGATACCTACTCTGCCCTCAAGTGGCCGATGACCATAGCTGCTCCAGGACATGCGTGTGTGTGTTGGGCTGGTAGTCATGTTGAAAAGTAGTGTAGATGATGTTCGATCCTAGCCAATGCAGCTTGCCAGGACTTACACGTTGTGAAGTAAGAGTCGCTTTTGACAGTGGAGCTTTGGTCAAGGCTTCTAGTCGCAGCCATAAGTGTGGGGATAAAATGTTGAATCTGGCCCTGAATTTATGCCTCAATGTCACCATAAGTCCTACGTCCATGATCATGCTAGGATCAGCCCCCGTCTAGAAAGTGTCGATGCTGATGCTGGTTGTACAGTCAGCTTACTAGTTCGACATGAGAGCCTAACTCGCTTCATGTCCGCCTGTCAGGCTAATCTGTCTGCCCAGCTTCCGAGCTCCCGGTCCCGCTTTAATGGTCACATGCAGATGACGTATTCGAGCCGACTTCTACTCCAACTCTACACTCTCGCACATCAGAAACGATAGCTCTTTCCGATTTGCAAGCATGATCCTTTAGTGTGACTCCGTGTAGCTGTCAATGTTACCGTGATACACTCCAGATTGGTTAGATTGCGCTCCTTTGAAGTAAAACTGCTTCTGTGACTTGGAAATGTATACATCACAAAGTGGCAGCAATGAAGTTGGACATTCTAGTGAGTAAGTGTATGGGGGATAGAGTTCTCGGGTTTTCTCTTGAAGAATATTCCCGTCCTCCTTAGTACTACGGTACAGATTAGGTTGCCCCCCTAGCAATTATGTTATCTCTATTCCTATCTTAGTTTTATTAGTACTTTACTTTTTATCTTTTAAAAGCTCTTAAAGTTTTTCTCCCTTCTCTATATCGCAAATTAATCCCAGAGAGACAGAACATGTGAGAAGTACAATCAATTTTGAAAAGATCTTCTTTGTAAGAGTGCGAAAGGACACTCATGTAACTTGCGAGTTTCTTACACGTTCTACTGGTTGTCCTTTCCTCAACTCAATATCATTATCGAGTTATTTGCAGCTGCTCCACACCCTTAGTTACGTAGTTGCATCTTTCGGTTAAGTAGTGGCTGGATTTAGATTTCACAATTCGAATGGATATCTGCTAATGAATATGATTCCGAACGTCACTATTTCTTGACAGTGCCAACGAGATTTAGACCCAGGGGGGGCTATAGGCTAAGCTCACTCTTTTGTGCAGTGTTTTATGGCATTTTCCTGAAGAGATTGTGCGCTAGGTATACATATTCATTGCCTTCTTTCAGACCCGAAATCCCGCTAAGAAGAATGAACTAGTCTTTCTCGAAATGTGATGCCTTCCAAGTCATGAGCGAGTTGGATATCGGTTGCCTTGCCTCCGAGCGTATTATCAGACGAGGGCATGGGCTAGAGGGAGCTTTTCATCAGAAGCATTCTCAATTCTTTCAGTGATTTGATCTGATTCCCATCGGAGTCGAAATTGGTCGGGAGTAAGTATTCTTCTAGTACACTTTTGTTTGAAGGCCATTCGTCATCCAACAAACTTGAGCAGGCCGAATCCCGAGCGGTACCCCACCGAGTAACATTATCTTTACGAAACGTGCCTTCGTACTTGTAACCCATCCGTTCGTGATAATGCTGAGCTTTAATGTTCAGTGCATTGCGCGTTGCTGCAATACGACAGTATGCTATTGGCTGTTCTTCGAACAGATGACGGAGCAGGAGATAGTGCGCTTCGGTAGCTGCATAGGTACGTTGCAGTAACGGAGATAACACGAAATCGTCCATTTTGACGGTGCGAGATAGTGGGTGAAGCCGATAACCCATGATTCCCAGTACGTGCGTGTGAGCTTGATTTTCACCAACAAACTTAGGCCCGAGATGGGACGGGCAAGCTTTGATGGCGAATATGGTAAGATCCGGATTTTCCCGCAAGTAGCGGAATATGTGATTTGAAAGATTCTCCTCAGTGTAGATGTAAGGAAACCCATTAATCCAGTCGAGCATTTTGTTGTTCTCTGGAAATCCAAGACTTTTGAACAAAGGGGGGATGTGTGCTGGAACAATGTGTTCCAAAGTCACGCACCGACCATTGATTGCATTCGGCGTTAACGGTGAAGTGCCAGGCTGACTCATTTCTAGCCCGTCGGAATCTGATTGTTGTCAGCAGATGGAATAATAAGAATGATGCAGGTCAGAGTTTACTATCAGTTTCTGCTTTTCCCATTGTGGACTACTTGATCTCGGATGCAGGGAAGTAAATGAAAGGAATGAAGTTTTAGTTACGATACTAAGGTAGAGCACTGACGTTAAATAGTTGAATATTCACCTTCCAAATTATATAGTCTTTAGCATTCATAGTTAAATCATAGCGGACGTGGCTAAGCTCACACTTGCGATCTGATCAGCAAACATATCAAATGTAGTGTAAGAAATGACTACATAGTAGAAAGAAACAGTACATTATTCAAGGGGAAAGCGGGATATGCCGTTCAACCGGAGCTGCCAAACAGTCAGCGGTCTAGCTGGTACGTTCCCTCTTCGCCCTAGGAGATGCAAGACAAACTGAGCTGCTTACAGGAACTACCGTGATACTCTGCTCGTTTTGTGAAACGAAAAGAAAAATCACGAATATGCAATTTTTGATGCTGAGTAGATGCTATTGTTCTACTCACTGCATGAGCCACATAGCACCGTCACGATCACCCGCATTGTCGTCTGTCCCGCCACTTGAGCAGAACAACAGTAATTGCATGCGTTGATAGTCATGAATCAAAACAGTGGCTTTACTATGACTTCTGTCAATCATGCCAGATGCTGAGTGTATGCCTCAGCTGTGTAGTAAGCTAGTCGCTCCTGCACTGGTGTATTATTGGCAGACTTCAGGATCATAGTAAGCAGAGAACGCCATTAGCGCTTTCAATTGCATGTCATAAAGACTCCATCGATAATCACAACCACTCATACGGCCGTACCCACTTTTATATGTCTGCATGTGCAAACAGCAGAGTCCTGAAAGTCAATGCTTTATGTCGAGAACCTGCAGTTACACCGACCAGTGCCATATCGTCTCGTCATCCAAGCACTAATACCGAACCTCTTCAAGCCTGAACAACACTCCCGTATCGAGGATGGACCTCATTGGTGGCAACAGCTTGAGCGCGCACGAGGGAGCCATGTACTCCGATTACATGCTCACGAAGTGGCTTCAAGACCACAAGCCCCGGGCTGCCGCTATGAAGAACCAGCCGGCTTTCTATCGCAACCTCGAACGGGCCATGGATGTTTCCCGCGCAGAACCTGGTTTTCACGCCTTCCACGTCGCCAAGCCGCGTTGGAACGATTCCGTACTCGATTTTACCTCGAGCGATTTCTTATCCTTTTCCCGTTCCGGTCGCATCCGGGAAGCTTTCCTGGAGGAGTTAGACAACCATGAGAACTTCCGACTCAGCGCCTCAGGCTCTCGTGTTCAGTACGGCAACTATGACTATCTCATCAAGGTAGAGCAAGAGATTGCAGATTTTCACGGAGCAGACGCAGCTTATATTGCGCACTCAGGCTTCATGGCTAATGCTGGGACTGTGGCAGCTGTGCCTCTACCTGGTGATGCAATTGTATATGACGACGCTGTACATGCAAGCACACATGAGGGTATGAAGCTGTCGTTGGCTTTTCACCAGGTTTCCTTCCAACACAATGATGCAGACTCTCTCCGGGAGGTCCTAAGCTCGCTCAAAGAGACACATGCAGCCTTTGCGTCGGGGGCTTCCTCTATCCTGATCGCTGTTGAGTCCGTGTACAGCATGGATGGAGACATCTGCCCACTCAACGAATTGGTCCAGGTTGCAAAAGAGCTGTTTCCCCTGGGCAACGCTCAATTCATAATTGACGAAGCTCACAGTAACGGTGTGATTGGGCCTAAGGGGGCGGGACTGGTGGACATGTTGGGGCTAGAGAAAGATATAGCGATTCGTATCCACATGTGTAGTAAAGCCCTGGGGTCGACAGGAGGTAAGTGAAACTGCTTAGCTACAGATCAGTGTTTTGGCTAATCTAGATCATTAAGGTGTTATACTTTGCAATAAAACCGTTCGAGATCGATTAATTAGCAACGCGCCTTTCGCAATCTACAGCGGTGCACCGTCCTTTCCGATGGTGGCATCCATGCGCGCCGGGTATCGGTTACTGGAGAACGGCGAGGCCGAACAGGTAAGAATTCTCTGAGCTTGACTTCACGGCTTCTATTCCCCGCCTGTGAAAGGACACCTCTTGTACTAATAGGCCTATAGGGAATGGAAAACATACAGAACAGTGTTAAACATTTTCTCAAAACAATTACCGCCCATCCTGTTTGGGATGAAGCCGTGGACGAGGGAATTCTCAATATACCCCTTACCGAGGACTATGAGAGCATCGAGCACCTTACTCATATCGTGCCGGTACTGACACGTCCGAAGCATGAGCTGTACCTCTTCTTCCATTTGATGATCAACAACATCAACGCTTATGCTGTGTCGTTTCCTATCGTTCCCAAGGGTAAAAGTCGTGTGCGGCTGGTGTTTCACGCCCACAACTCTCTAGAGCAAGCGGAAATCTTGGCAAATGTCATTTGCGAGTGGGCTGAAGAGATGTTGAACATCAAGGATGTTGAGGGTGAGAATGTCATACCGAGTGCAGCACGCCAAGTGTATGCCATTAAAGTGTAACGAACGTATATTAGCTACGTAGCAAGAATTTCTATATGTGATTATCATATCTGAACGCTTAGATGTGATAATGACTTGATATAATGTCACGTAGTGGGAAACGTGCCCGTTGCACACTTGTGATCGCATAAATACGCTTAATCATTGAACTATATGCTGTAAATCATATTCGCCTTGAATTGGCGCTGCGTCACTCCAACAGTCCTCGCGAGATCTGGTTCAGATCAGTATCACCTTCGTAAGTCGGATCAATCCCAAACACTACTTATATGCGCCACACCCCTTTTGAAATTCTTCGATAGCTTTACTTAGATGTCAACCTTGACATGAATGATATTTGAAGTCATTCCCACTAGATTAGAAGCACGATCATGCTAGTTGAGCTTAGTTGTTTTGAAAGCCCCTAGCAAATTTATCCTACGCATATTACCCGAACATAAGTTCTGTAAAAAAAAAAACAATATCCTTGACGACTGTTCATGACCCGGTTGTGTAAGAAAGTTCGATGCGACTGCTATATGCTATGGCAATAAAATGACTGGCAGCAGTGTACCAAGTTTTGCTCAGGTACCGTCGGAGCAATTTCTCGACGAGATCCGAGCAAATAATATACTGGAAGCTCTGTGTACATAGTAAGCAGCCAGCATCTACAGTAAGCCAACGTTTCCTTATTTGTCAAGTTCCCGGCGCAGCTATTCCCTTACTATGTCAAGCGTGGAGAGTCCGAGTTATTCTACAATCTGCGTGGGGGTTTGACAGATATTTCGTCATGGAAATTCAAGTTAAATCTGTCCTAGATGTACGTAACTAGGAGAAGCAGAATATATAATATATCGCGAAAACGTTTTGAGAATTGTCCGTTTTCCAGAACACATCCATCGCTGATTGAATCAACAACTATGGGCATACCTTTACATATTGCCCTACTCGAGTGCGACGAGCTGGTCGGAGATACCAAACAGGCATACGGAAGTATTGGGAACTTATACAAGATGTTCCTTGAGACCGGTGCCTCCATGCTTGAAGAGAGCGAGATTCTTGAGCGACCAGATCTTTACGTCTCCTCCTATGACGTGGTCAACAAGCAAGAGTACCCGGACCTTGCGAAAATCGACGCAGTATTCTTGACAGGCAGCCGTAAGTGATTCAAGATAGATCTTTGCCCACTTTCTCAGTGAGGCGTCTAAAGCAAGGGCCGCACAGCTAATTCTTTATTCATGGTACAAGGATATGATGCCTTCACACCGGGTCTGAACAACTGGATTACGAACCTCGTCGACTTCATCAGAAAAATGCTGCAAGAAAAGTCGCGTGTCCGGATAATAGCGGTCTGCTTCGGACATCAGATCGTCGGTCGGGCTTATGGAGTGATGCCAGAAAGAAATGGTGCTGGGTGGGAGGTCTCGGTTACCCCGGTAGTACTGACAGAGAGGGGCAAAGAGCTCTTCGGACGGGACACACTGGTACTTTCTATCAAGTTCACAAAGCAGCAATCTCCCAAATTATTGAATGGCGTTGACAAGAGTTTACTGATAGGCACTTCATCAGATGCATCGCGACGTCCTTCCACGATATCCATCTTCTGCGTCCGTTGAGCCAATTGGCCACTCGGAGAATAGCGGGGTTCAAGGGATTTACGTTAAGAATCGCATTCTTACTTTACAAGGTCACCCAGAGTACACCGCAAATATTGCTAGCGGATTCCTCGAACGAAGACATGGATCAGTGTTGGATGAAGCAACCTACCAGGATGGCAAGGAGCGAGCCAATAATCCGCATGATGGAGTAACAGTCGGGGCTAGGTTTATATTATTCCTACTAGAAGGTTAACAAAATAGCTAATTGCTTAGGTATTGTTCATCTATATTAACGATATTCTCTCTTTTCTATGCTTTGCTAAGAAAGTAAAGAGATTAGTTCTCCTACTCTTTACATATATTATAACTCTTCATACTAACGTAGGCGTATACTTTTTGTACTACTTAAACTAAGACCCTGCTAAAACCATCACTATTATAGCGTATTTCTATCTACTTCATCATAATGTGAATTAGAAGATATTAAACAGTTTTCAGAGACTGTTTCTACTCCATAGATTTATATTTTTATATCATATCCTATATTGTTGTAGTGTTTATATTGTTTTTAGGATAGTTTATGTAAGGGGCAGTTATAGGCAATCGTATTTACTTCACACTATAAGAGGATAGTGGAGGATAGCTCTATATTACTACACTAGGTAGGTGTTACACGGGGGGTATGCTATACTTCTCTATACCTGATCCGGGTTAGGGCAGGCGAGCTATGAGTGTAGCTACGTGCGGTTTTGTCTGGCGACTAAGTAGGATAGTAGGTATTTAGGGTAATAACAATCTAATTTTATAAATAATAGAATAACTAAGTAATAATCTAGATAAAAGATAAATTTATAAGACTTAACTATAATAAGAGAAATAATAAAAATTTTCTATCTTTATATCTTTATTACTATTTATCTTAGTATTATACCTAAGTTATAGAGTTACTAACTTCTCCTTATTCCTATAAGGCTATATCCTTACATATTGGGGGTGGCATTACTGATGCTCTGGTCTTGGCGTGATGCTAGTCACGTGATCTGCGCGCCCCGCGCCGATTATTATCCTTCGTCTCGTGCGACTGTTTGTTACAGACAACAGTAGGTCGAATCCTTCGGTCAAGGGAAGCGACGCTGGAGGCCAGCTGTCGCACACGACGAAG
>JARBXR010000230.1:0-26430 GCA_029100535.1 Stemphylium beticola | reverse complement strand
ACCTCATCTTTTTGAATATATTGTTGTTGTTGGGGTGCTCAACCAGTGACCATGATCATCGAACGCACGGTTACTGTTGAGCCAATGAGGCAGGTGGGAAACAGTCTTGGCAAACAACGTCACTTCGATTCTCGGTACTTCCGTAAAGCCACCCGCGATAAGATCCGACATCCTTGTGCATTATCAAGAACTGTGACTACATCCGTGTACATAGGCTGTACAAGGCCATTGTCATCTAGATAGCTACCCGCGGTGATGTATGACAAGCCTTCACTACTAAAGATTGTATAAGTAGCACTTAAGGCGAATTGGTAAATCTCCGCGATCTTTTTCACCGTATTGACTGATCATTGACCTTCCAGCATGTTTATCTTCAGACGTCTGGTTGTCGCAGCGCTTTGCGCCCCCATCATATCAGGGCAGAATATGCCTTTCGATGCTCGAGAAGCAACAATCGACTCGGTTCACCATGCTCTTTACTCCGGACTTTCAACATGTCGGGAAGTGGTATCTTCCTTTCTGGCTAACATCGAGGCTCACAATAACCGGACGAACGCAATCCTCGCTTTGAACCCGAATGCCTTGGCAATCGCCGACGAGATGGACGAGCAATTGTCAGCTGGGAACGCAACTGGATCTCTCTTCTGCATTCCGATGCTTCTTAAAGACAACTACGATACAGCAGATATGGCTACTACAGGTGCTAGTCTGGCACTGGCACATTCCCGACCTACTCAGGACGCACCAAGTGTGACGGCATTCAAAGAAGCCGGAGCCATCATCCTGGGCAAAGCTAATCTGCACGAACTTGCGCTGGAAGGTCTTAGTGTATCTTCACTTGGTGGCCAAACTATCAATCCCTACGATTCGACTCGGACTCCTGGAGGCAGCTCTGGTGGTACTGGTGCGGCGGTTGCAGCTTCTTTTTGTGTATTCGGCACTGGCACAGACACTGTGAACTCGCTCCGCAGTCCAGCTTCTGCCAACTCGCTGTGCAGTGTCCGCCCAACGCGTGGTTTGATTACGAGAACGGGTATCATTCCGATC
Organism: Stemphylium beticola; assembly: GCA_029100535.1. NCBI lineage: Eukaryota > Fungi > Ascomycota > Dothideomycetes > Pleosporales > Pleosporaceae > Stemphylium > Stemphylium beticola. The sequence continues at coordinate 25,383 of JARBXR010000230.1, read as the reverse complement.
TCGACCACCCACGATGTCATTGGGCCTATTGCGCGAACTGTCAAGGATGTGGCAACCTCACTCACAGTCATGGCATCGACCGGCTATGATGCAGCCGATAACGATACTGCTCTAGTCCCCAGCGTAATCAGAAACATAGACTATGCGGCTTCGGTATCGAGCATTTCCCTCAAAGGCCTACGCATCGGTGTACTGAACGGCTTCTTCAATCGCACGGATTCGCCTGAAGTCACTCCCGTCAACAATGCCATGGATTTTGTCATGTCGCGCCTTACTGCTCAAGGTGTAACTCTCGTGCCCATAAACGAGACAATCTATAACGCGACCGCTATCCAAGCCGCCTATGACGTTCAACGCTTCGAGTACCGCGAGTTAATGGACCAGTACCTTCAGCGGCCATCGCTAAAGGGTGAGCACCCTGATACACTCAGCGAGCTTTACTCTCGTGCAGCCGTTAATGGCTCCGGAGGCGAATTTCTTGTCATTCCCTCCGAATACGAATATGTCAACACCGCGCTTGTCTCTTCAACGGGTAATGCAACGTACAATGAACGCCAAGCTGGGATTCGCAACCTCACACTCGCTCTTCTCAACACCTTCACCGCCAACTTACTCGACGCAATCATCTATCCCGAGCAAAAGAACCTCGTGGTGAAAATTGGATCACCATCCCAATCCGGTCGCAACGGCATCCTCGCCGCACTCACCGGCACACCCGTCGTCACCGTCCCCGCAGGCTTCTCTGAGCCGAGCGAAGAAGCTCCCGTTGGCGTGCCGATCGGTATGGAGATTCTGGGTAGACCATGGGATGAGCAAAAGTTGCTCGGTATCGGATATGCTGTGGAACAGCTGCTGAAAGTACGGAAGAGTCCTGTATGGGCGAAGCAGGCTGTGGAGGTGCCCGCTTATGAGAGCGTATCGGTCATTACACCGGATCGAAGGAATGTTTCGAACGCGTACCCGTTGGGTACGCTGGGAGAATGATTTGAACGATTGTAGTTGGCTGGTGAGTAAGCTCACACAAATATCACAAAATTGTGTGTATTTGTATCTATCCACCATATTACTGATACAAAAGACAAAATCTTTCTTGGCGGTCGCTTTCTTCATGTTGTATGACTCGTTACTCTAACGGGGCAAGAACCTTCCATAGTTCTTTTCGTCCGCGTCTCTCGCAATGGGTCTAGGCAGTAGTTTTTCATTTTCAATATTAGTGTTTTCCAAATCCCGCAGTCAAGACTTAGAGCAGAGGAAGACGCATGAAATGTCTTGTTTGCCATTTCCCCTAGTAGGGGAGCACAGAGACAAATTCGACTTTTCGTCGGGGAAGGGAACGAAGCCAGAGACATCGAACTGCAAATCCGAGATTTTCGATCCAAGAAAGAGAATGGTGCTACAGACAAAGAAGTATAGAGTCTACGAGGATATATACACGCTAAAGACGGACGCATGATGATGCGCGGAAAGTCTTTCCAACACAGCTCAGCACTTTTGCGTTTAATTTGCCACTTTTAGGCGTTCGCGCAGACGTATAAAATTCGGATTTAAATTTTGACAGCCTTATTCAGTAGGCGAAAGAGAAGGAGGGAGAGCTCATGTGAACTCTAGCCATCTGTTTTCTCGGAGACGTTGATGGTTGTAGGGGCGGTTGTCTAGAGGACTTCGTGCATAGGCGCAAATTGGGATTTTCACCACCGACTGCTAGTGCACATCCGTAGTCTCTCTCGACATTTCGATTTAGGAAATAATGGGCAACCCCGCTGTGAGGACCCGGGAAGGCGGACTATTTTGTGCGTTTTGGACTAAGCTTTCCCACATGAGAAGGTAAAACGAATGTTTTGTAGGAGAAGACGCAGAGACAGGTGTAGTTCATTTCTAGGTTTTGATCTCGCGAAAGAGGGGAAAGATGACATGGGAACCTCTTTTTGGAACTTTTGTGTAGGTGAATTTGGATGGTACAAGAGATGAAAATGTTAAATGAAGAAAGGGACAGGTATTTATATAGGTTGTAACACGTTAAAATACCGGCCAGATCCCGTACTATTGAAAAAAGCCGCTACTCTCCCATTTTAGCTATCTTCAAGCAATGGGAGATGAACTCTCTGACGTGGACGGAATTCCAGAGCATTATTTTCTTATTTTTTTCACCTAGGGCGAGAAACACCGAAAGAAGTTCGAGTCCATTTTCGGCGTAGAACAGGTGCGCATTAATAGTGGAAAGAGAACAATCAAGAAGCAAAGAATATAATTGCGACGGTTGTTTTGTATAACACCAAGGCGCGTTTGCGACTTTGCGGCCTTTGCCTCCGATGCAACCCGATTAATCTACATCGTCGTTCGCTATACATCTCCACAGCTCATGACCGCATCGCAGCGTCCTTGACAAGCCGTAAATGCATCCTCAGTATACGGTTTCTGTAGCGTCTTGTGTTGCACATGCAAGAGAACCGAGGCCTCGGACTCAAGTACCCAACCGCAGTGTAGAAAGCATCTCGAATGCCTGGAAAAGCAATAAAGTATGAAAAGGCTACTTTTGTGATTTTCAACACCGTGGACGGGGAACGTTACCTCTCAATAACGTATGTTTGTGAACATTAGTAGAACTCTGATCTTCTATAGATCATGAATGTATGCTCCGCCTCTCTTCGGTAGAGGCCACCTCTACGGCTCCAGTTTCCCTGTTCCTCATCTCCACGCTTCAACATTTCGCTGCGCGCTGCTCTAATGTATGGACGTGCAGATCTCGGTAATATTACGGCGTAACTTCCTTGGAAACCTTCTGTTTTGCAACCTGGTTACGTGCGGCTATCAGGTCTAGAGCAATTTCCCCGCGCTTGATCCTGACAATTGTATGCAGGTAGCCGGACCGAATGCACTCTTGTCGGCTGAGGTAAGCGGCCTGCAGCACACCAATAAACCCAAACGTCTGTTCGAGGCCGCTTGGTGGTTTCGCTAGATCGTGTTGGCAATCATAAATATTGGGCTCAACATTGAGAAGGCGGCTAGAAGCTGGTCCATCCTGGAATACGGTGCGTTGGTTTCGTTCATGTCGCGTAAAAGCGTGCATTAGTTGCGGGGCTAGACGCGGTGGTGCGAGGTAAGCGCGATGAACTTTGCGGATCGCCAGATAAAAAGCGACTGATCGATCATGGGTCCTTCCGCGGATCAATTGTTGTTCTGTCCGGATTTCAATATTTTACCCAACATCCAGTGCGCGAATTGAAGGGCCGGCATGATCATTGCGGCGACCATTCGCGATACAGCATCGTGTAGCTTCCATAGAACTGTCTCTTGCAGCGCTTCGACATCGAGGTTCCTAGCTTGGTCCATCTGGTCTTCGATCTGGCGCCTGAGTCTAGCGGCCTTGCTGGGCAATTCCAAGCCCAAGGCCAAGTAGAGTCCAACAATGATCCATTCCATAATCACTTGCCTGGGTATGTGTCAGCGAATGTGTGACGTCATGTACCGACAGTCAGAGGTTGGGAGAAAAGCAACCATATCAGAGGCGGTATACTTACATGCACAACTGAATAGTCACACTGCCGCTGATGACGTTGAACCGCATGTGCTGCCATCCTTCAAAGTCGTCAACGGCCCAGCGCTCAAAGGCGAAGCACATCATGTACACAACGTCGACAACGAAAAATGGTAGACTCAGTACAACAGTCGTAAGAATGCGGACCTCATCTCTGTCAGCAAGATATAGACGCGCTGAGATGACCGTGGTTGACCAGATGAGGACGAGGAAACACGCCAAGTAAAGTGAGACACCGGCCTTGGTGGCCTCCGTAGCGGCAAAAGTGGGGCCGTCTCGTGAGTCCGGATCGATGCCGCCAGCGACGATGAGGATGAACGAGATGATGAGCGGGATATGTAGTATGAGCAATATCCATTGCATACGTCGTCCTTTGGGCCTCGTGGTCGCGTTGAGCAAGCTGCTTGTTGACATGAACAGGGGTGTCAGCCCCATGGTCGTCAGAATCGCGACACCGCTTTCCAGAGTCGTGTTGGATGATTCCCCAATCGGATACATGGTGGTGGCAGCCAGATCGAGGGAGACCTGCGTGAGACGGCAGATAGCTAGGAGGGTGAGCCAAATCCATGGCGAGCTGCGACCGAGGCCCTGTCGGATTATGAGCCAGATGGAGATGACTAAATAAACAAAGAAAATGACCAGCGTGGCAATGTTGACAATGGCTGGGTAGGTGATGAGGCCCACGCCATCCTGCGACGAGGAAACCATCGACTGCGAGACATTGGTGTTGATGGATGTTTGGAGGAGGCAAAGGAGAGGTTGGCCCGAAGAGGTTCGGTCAACGTTTCGCTAGTTCCGCCGTCCGAGCGCTCCGCCTCAATGCCAAGCGCGTCATCACGTGGGATTGCGCTCAACACACTCAAAGGCAGACTGCTATGGCCAGCTTCGTCATACCTGCATTGTTAGCAACATGCAGCATTCACTTTTCCCATCACATTCGGCCCTTTGTCAATGTTTGTTTTGCGCGCACCTGCGGGTGGGCTCCTTTACGGCGGTAAGTACTGAGTAGATGAGCCGGCGTGTTGCGGAAATTAGGTCGGTGATCGCGCTGCAGTTTGCCACTTAGCGGGCAGTGCTCGCCAAAATCGTCATCGCGCTATGTACGGGCCACCACGCTTTCCGCTTTCCGCGTCGCTAAACCTGTATCATGATTGACTCTCGGCGGAATCGTGACATCCCATCGTAGCAATTGCTGGCGCGATGGTTACATCACGTGCCTGATCGTGCAGATGAATGGATTGGCTTGAATGCAGACGAAGGCCTACTTCCATTTCTTATGTCTACTTTCCAATCACTCCACCCACAGATTGCATTTCCCTTGATTATTTGGCACCTATTACGGATATAAATTACCACCCATCGATCAAAATACTGATAACGCGACGCGTTTGGCGCAAGGAGATATTCGTTATCTGTGGAGCTTCAGTGGTCCTCCTTCACGTCATCAGCCGACTTTTCCTTCTGCTCTCCCTTCCCAGCCGCTATATCGCCATTCCAATCTTTCATATCGTAGCTCCAGTCTTCGTCCCTAGTTGGTATCGGATGGCGATGGTCAGCACTGAGACCCAGTACGACTGCATCAATCCGCAGCCTGCCCTCAAAGGCACTTGCTCTATTCGTAAATTCGACCGCGGCTTGAACTTCTTTTTGTTTTTCGATATTGCCTTTTGTCGCATCAGAGCTGGTGTCCGGCTTGGAAACGGGTTTGCCAACGATTTTTGACGATTTGGCCGTCTTGTTGGTAATTGGTGCCATGACAAGGTGTTGCGATGGCGATCAGATTGGATTTCACTGACTGGCGTAGTAAAGCTTAACTAGAGCTACGGGAGATATTGGCTTGATAGACACTGGATGCCTGGACTGCGTTGAAGACGAAAGATCTTCATGAGCTTGTTATGCTTTCTATATTTTCTGCATCATGAGTTTCCGCTCAAAAATACGGCAACTATGGTTTGCATCCGGGAGAAGTCTGGTTCTCCCTAATCATCTGGCCAGGGTTGCAAACGGACATCGATTCCGCTCATTGAACCCGGTGCTGGTGGTGGAGAGCCAACTCTTGGGTGAGGTAAATGTGCAAACCTCCCTATATCGAGGATTTCAATCACATCTACAACGGATCAAACTGCGGATACACAAAGTTGCACAATATCATAACCCATTCATGGCACCCTGGCAACTATATCAGTCGACCAGGGAGATTTCTTTGCTTGTGTAGACCTCACGTCGCGCGCATTGCAGCGCATAATCCATGCAGAACATTATGTCGTAACGCCACTAGGCCCCCAATCTTCAAACTTGGGTCCTACTACGATATAGTCGCGAGATGGCCACAACTTCCCGGACCAAACGCAGCAGAGTATTATGAATACCTTGCTTTTCACGCTCGTAGCGTGGCATGACTACCATAACCCTCCTCGTATTCGATCTGTACGCGGACACGTTACGAGATCCTTCCCTTCTTGGTACATTTCAGCCTAAACATTTCATCGACCCATCCATAAGCCCTTGACAACCGCCGTCCACACCGCCTGGCCCAAAGAAACGGTATCTTGGTACTGGAATGTGGTTCATGAAGCTACATGCTTCTCTCTACACCTAGATCGAAACTTCGAGGAGTGAAGTTCTACGCTGGTCCACGGAGCGCCAGGCTCTCACATGACTACCTCAAAATGTATAGGCTTTGTGGCGTCGCTGCGCCTTAAGCAGGTGAGGGTCACGAACATGACTCCAGGTTTGCTTTGGGGATCGTTCTTGAATCTCAAGTTCTGGCTAGGTGCCTCCGTTACATTCCAGAGAACATTGATACCCAGAAAGCCTTTGATGCAGTCTGATGCAGCTGCTGAGGAGCGGGAAGATGTTGGAACGCTGTGGTTGTGACAATGTGCGGCGTTGCTCCATTGCACTTCACCTCGTCATCATCTGGGCAGGCTGCATCGATTGCTGTTTCGAGCCAACCAAATGTCTGTGTAAGCTCTGCTGATACGGTAGAACACGTGCTCCAAGTCCAAAACCAAGAGATGATAGAAGATGTTGCCGAGACGCGGGACAAGGCGCGGTGGAGCGTGCACGCTTATCTTATCGATGTTACCCTAAGCGGCGAACTCTGATCTCGCGTTGATTACGGCTGACAGCTGTGATTAAGGCGACGCCACCACAACCCGCACGTTCGTCACCCATCGCAGGCAAATATCCGCGCCAGTGTATGATGCCGCCCAAGGATTGTGATACAAGAGACCATAATCACACTTAAAATCCCATCTCCTTGGATTCCATCGCCCCTCGGCGTTACGCCGACTTGACCTTTGAGGCTCCAGGTTGACATTTATTACAGGACTTTACTTTCTATAAAGCGTACTCATGCGGTATTTTGTTTTGCCTTCGTAGGGTGCGAGGTCTGAAAGCGCCTGTTCCCCTTCGCGTACAATCGCTTGCCGGATCTTCTCACTTCGTGGCTTGATGCTTACCTTGAAAACTTGCGGACGTATATTCAAGCCATTGCTACGACCTTGTGAGCATTTCCCTCTGATAAATTGTTACAAAGAGCTTACGTGTAATCGAATATGTCCACAGGTATCGGCTTCCTGTGTTCATCTAGCGCCGGCTCGATCTTGAAGCCCCAAACCAGTCGCGCAACTGTCAGCCACGTCCCTTGCTCAGCAAGCGCCTGCCCGGAGCATACTCGCCGTCCCCAGCCAAACGTCATGTAACCGCGCTCACCGGGGAAAGGCCGGGAGTCCGGGTGATCTTTCAGAAATCGATATGGGTTGAAACGGTCTGGGTCTGGGAAGTCATGTTCGTTGTGGTGTATCGCCCATACATTGCCTTGTACCCAGGTCGACTGTGGTATCAGGTACCCATTGTAATAGTCGTCCTGTACTGGCGCATGTGGCTGGCCACCAATAATGGCAACGGACCGCCACCTGAACACCTCCTTGACCAAAGCGCGCATGTAGGGCAGATGCACGTCATCTTCAAAAGTCGGGCTTCGATCTGACCCTACCACACGATCCAACTCTTCCCACGCAGCATGGAGAGTTTCTGGGAAAGCACGCATTGCAAGCACAGCTGTGATGAGTGTGCTACTTGAGGTGTCCGATCCGGCACCAAACAGGTTACCGGCCAACGCAGAGATTTCCTTATTCTTTAATCCGTACTTCTCTCGTTCTCTAAACAACATCTTCGCATAGCATTCATCTTGTCCTGACTTTTCGTTTGTCTCACTAGCCAGGGAGTAGAAGAAGTCGTGACCACGATGCGAACGTTTTTTCGACCCCATCCCGTGTTTCCATGGTGCATATTCCGTCGGGACGCGAGCAAGTGCTGGGAAAGTTTCCATCAACATCGGAAAGCTTTTACCGGGCACATTGAGATCGGCCGCGCGATGCATCAATGCGATGACCTCGGTAATGATAGGATCTTCGGGGGTTGAAACTCTTCTTCCGAAGCCGATAATCGATACAACACTTGTCGCATATCGTTCGAAATGTGCCACGAAGTTCTCAGGAGACCGGAGAAGCTCAAGAGCGACGACCTTGCTTTCATCGTTCTGGAAATCGCGATACTTCTTTACCTGCTGGATTCCGACACCTTGGTGTGTCAACTTTCGCAACGTTCTGAAGCGCTCTCGTTGAGCGGGTGTTGTAGTGATCAGATTGACGAGATTGTTCTGACCAGATCCCAGTTCCGCGAACACCAACATACGTGGTCTTGAGCAATATATACCCGCTCTTTTGTCAAGCAGCTCACTCGCCGTCCATGCGTCGTTGATCCATACAGTGGGATTGCGTCCGATCCAATACGTGATCAATGGTGTATTGTACTTCTTCGACAGTGTCTCAAAGTATATCCAAGGCTTATTATCGGGGAGCTGAAAGGTATTGCCTACGATGGGGTAAGGAAAGGGGCCAGGGGGCTTTTAACATTAGTATGGGCTGTCCCGAACTCAAAAATCGTCGTCATACCATCTTTGATCTTGTGTACAGCATCCAAGTGTAATCTGCTAGAACAACGAGCGCCGCAGCTACGAACACGGCAAAAGCGATGCTTCCTGGGCCAAACCTGGATATACCATGCTGCAGACAACGCAATGGTATTGTGTCGAAAAGCTGTTCAATCGCCATGCCGACGTGGTGAGAGTGGTCCTTTCTGTGGCGGGTTTGGGACGTTGTGCATATCAACATTCGTTCATCAACGCGTACCGCTACCTACACCGCAGAAAAACGACTTAACTACGCATTCAATCATCGAACACTACAAGCCGGGCTTACAAATTTGCCGACGCCAAAACGTATTCCTTCTCCAGCTCAGCTCCTTTCGGAGACTTGCTGCAGCAGGCAGATACCCCACATCGCGGGGGTGGGGCATAAATGCCGGGTAAAGTCAGCAGCCCATTATCCATTGCATGCATCTCAAAGACGCGATATTGCTCCGCCAAAATAGGGGAGGTGACCGGAGTGCGCGTCGCGGTACCCGTAGGTATTATTTTGGGTGCGAAAATCGGCCAGCTTGTGTTGTGCGACCGCGTGACAACAGACCCCCTGTTTCGGCGCGACAAAGCAGCGCCGCTTTGGCGCACAACTCCTTGTCTCATTTTGCGTCATGCCTTATCGCACTCGCTCGGATGGCTGTTTCCTAACCAGCATATCTGGCCTTGCGCAGTTTCGATATCCTCAGTCTTGTCGCTATCGACGTATGCCCACAGAATGAGTGTGTGGCCCGTAACCATCTTCAACCCTGAGCCACCATTTAGACCGTAAATGCTTTTACTCATAATGAGCATTATGAATGGAGCCTCGTCATGTGCCACTGACGACGTTCAGAATCGTCAGCTAGTACCATGGTTGCGCTGTAACCCTGATTATCCGTAATCCGCAATTCGCACACAAAGAATCTGCAATGTCTCATCACTCGAACAAATTGGTCTTGCGAGTGAGTAGCCTCGAGTTCATGACTCACTTTGTAGCATCATGGAAGCAGAAATGATCCTGTGTGATCACATCCCTCTGAAACAACACGACCCAGCACCAGAGCGCCGGAAGCTGGAAGATATACCCAGCGAATTATTAGCCCTCATCGCTGCACATCTGCGAAAATGCGAGTTGCGCCTGCTCCGAGGGGTTGGCAGTCGACGCCTCAATGAATGCATCGACCACATCTTTGTAAGTCGACCCGCCTTCAATCAAGGTGAAGAACTGCTAATATATACATCAAGGCTTACGCACATTTTCACCATCGCATCTGCAAGGTCACCGAAGAGAGCGCGAGATGTCTCCAGAGCCTTAGCAGCCCCCGATTTATCGAGCACATCCACACGATGGAGATTCAGTTCCAACTCGACTGTCCGATCGGATTTGGGGCTATAGAGGGTGTGCAAATGACCGACGTAGCGTGTACGCCCACGCACCTCAATCTTGCGACATTCTTTGGGGCCATTAGTAAGGTATTCCGAGACGCGCCGAACTTACGCAAAGTGATCATCCGAGCGCCTAGAGGTCTGAGTGGAATGTCTGATGGCCTTCTACTAGCTGGGCCGCCTCGGGACAACGCCATTATTCCGAATGTAGAGTTCTTTCGGGATAGCGAATGGCTCATGCATACTCATACCATAGCTGCGGATCACATGTGTCGTACCATACCCAAGATTCTGCGCGAGATAGAACAAGGAAAGCACCAACTGGACGGTTTACAAATTTTGGATTATTCCAATTCAAGATGGCAATCTTCTCTGGCGCCGACAGGTTGGGTACTCATCGAGATGGCACGTATGCGGTCTCTGCAAAGTCTCGAGACACTGGACTTGCAACTGGAGTTTTTCACCATCGAACCGAATGCTTTTCTGGTCGATCTCGTCACAGTAATCGGGGGGAATTCAAACCTGAAGGTTCTGAGACTTAACGCAGGTCCAAAAAGTACAAAGAATTACCGTTTACGAACCGAGTTCTGGAAGCCATTACTTGAATTACTCGGTGGTGTGCCACTTTTCCGGCTGCACACCCTTGAGGTTGACGGGCTGGTCACTAGTAGAACGGCACCGACACTAGACAAGATCGTGACGGTCCACGCCTCCAGCCTCCGTCGACTTGTCCTCAAGTATACAAACTTTCACCCCCCGAACTCGCTCCGCATGTTCTTTGTTGCTCTTGCCAACTCCGAGATACAATACTATGCATCCAATTGGTTTCTGATCAACAATAGGGCTCTGTTGGTAGGCAGCCATTTGGCCTACACTGTGCGGTCGGACGAGGTACTAGAGCCGTATTCCAAGCTTCACGAATCGGGAGATACATCTTACGACGACTGGATTGAAGTCAATTGGGACCTGAGTCATTACGATCCGGAGCTCGTGTATGATAACGAGAGCGGCCCCAGGGAGGATGGCTGGATGAGAGGAAATCTCTTGAATTGCGTAGCGGCTATAGACTGTGGTGCCATTAGAGGCTCTTAGAGGAATATGATATCATCGATCTGAAAGGACAGGTAACATCTAAGGCAGCCTTGACTGGCTTTTTCAGGACAGAGCAGGCTGCCATGATTTGAGGCAAGCTATTTCTTTGTTATTTTTTAACACGAATACGGTATGTATCAATTTCAATGATACTGCTAATTATTCTCTTGGTTGATCTGATCTGCGTAAGAGCCCATCTTCAATGCCGCGCGTGAATGCTCGCGCACGTGCTCTTACCTTGTTCCAGGACTAGCTCACTGGTATGAGTATTCACTAGTGCGCCCCACACAGCGGCGCGTAAACTTGCAAGATTACCCTGTCTTGCCCCTCAACTTTCCACCGGCCAACAGTACACCGGACCAATCTACGCCCAAGTGTTTGCTAATCTTCGGGGGGGTTAGACCTGTGCTAACGCAAACCAGAATGGCCAGCCTCATCACGCGTGCTGGCACGCGCAGATCACTAGCTTTCTTTTCTGGCGCTTAATGTTTCACGGCATCATCTCTCCGGCCATACGGTATTCCCGTTGCATATTTCCTCATTGGCTGCTTTGAATGAGCAGCAATACTGTGCATACCTTCAGGCAGCTGCCAGATGCAGTTGTTCTTGGGCCTAGCAATGAAGTTGAGCCAGCATCGAGGTGGCCACAATCTATGCAGTTGTTGCGTACATCGGTTATTCGGGACTTTTAATGAGTATCGGGCGCCTCTTCAACTCGCTGACGACGCATTCGTATTGTGACAACTCCACGATTAGACGAGGCAATGAGGATGGTATTCTGGACGCTATGTCAGCCCAATCACATCCAGTAGTGACGCCACCTCCGCACTCCGCATGTCGTGATGTGTAATCCGGGGTAAAACAAGTCAAGCTTTAAATGGCACTATCGGCAGATATTGCAAACAGGGTGAACCCATGGTCGAAGATCCGCATATTAGTATGGAAAGATGGAGACTCGGGAATGGCAATGAAGCTGCATAGCCTTTTGAAAGTGAAGCCTTGTCAACAGCGCCGCTTCCCCAAACTCAATCTCTTTCACGTGGCGTCAAGCACAACTTGAATTGCCTTTGGCCTCCTTCTCCTGCTTCCTTTGCCATTATTCTTTACGAAAGGGCCTTCACGATGCCCGACCTCACCAGCAGTTTACTTTCCAACTGGAAATGCCTTGCAGCATGTACCCTTGTATCTATGTCACCCTTCCAATATGGCATTGACTTTGGTGCCATTGGGGGCCTCCAAGCCATGCGAGGTTTCCTCGAAGTCTTCGGACATCCCGATCCCACCAGTCTGACTGGCTACAACATTGCGACCGAAAGCCAACAGCTTATCTCTTCGCTGATGACTCTGGGTGCATTCTTGAGCTCGTCATGTGCGGGAGTTTGCGCGACGAGACTTGGAAGACGGCACTGTCTTTGGCTAGCCAGCGCTCTGTGCTGCATCAGCAACATCATAATGATGACTACGACAAGTATCGCCGGTCTGTACATTGGTAGATTATTGATCGGACTCGCGAATGGCTGGTATATGACGTTTGCACAGCTGTATATTCAGGTATCCTCATCACCTCTTGATTTCTTTATCGTTCAGATGCTCATGCTTGCTAGGAATCCACACCAGCACGCTACCGTGGCCTAATGATCTCGGTATTCCAGATATGGACCTCAATCGGTTCTCTCATTGGCACCGTAATCGACAACGCAACACATGACATAGACGGCCGGAACGCCTACATAGTCCCGCTTGGAACCATATTCATCGTGCCCTTCCTGATGTCCATCGGTCTGTTTTTCATTCCGGAATCGCCGCGCTGGCTCATCCTAGTCGAAAAGAAGGAACAGGCGGAGAAAGCATTGCTATGGATGCGTCCCCAACCTGAAAGCGTACCGGGAGAAGTCGCAGAGATTCAAGCCGCCATTGATGCGGAGAAAGCGGTCAAGGCAAGTGCAAACTTCTTGGATATCTGGAAAGACCCGGTGGATCGTCGACGCACATTGCTAGCTGTCGCGGCAGTGAGCACGCAGGCAGCGTCCGGTGCCATGTTCGTCATCGCTTACGGGACGTACTTTTTCCAGGTATGTGAAAGAAAGATCCATTCCCAGAGGGCATCGAAGCTAATCACAGAGTAGATGGCAAACGTTGGCAGTCCCTTCATGAACTCTTGTATCTTAACCGCTGTCGGTGTCTTTGCGATCATGATAAACAGCTGCGTCATCTCCAAGATCGGACGCCGGCGTGTCTTTCTGATGGCTGGACTATCAATCTGCGGTATAAGTCAAATCATCATCGCGGCGGTATATCACGTCAATCCTGGCACTGAAGCTACTGGGAAGGTACGTTGTCCCTCAACCGGACTCTCGGTGCCCACTGTGCTGACATCGCTAAGGCTATCGTTGGGCTTTCGGTCATATATATCTGTGGCTATAACGGTATGGTCGCTGCATACGCCTGGCTCGCTGGTGGCGAGGTACCATCGCAGCGCTTGCGTTCATACACGTTCGGCATTGCATCCGCGGTTGGTTTCGCAGGTGCTTGGCTCGCTACCTTCACAGCACCGTACTTCATTAATCCCGAGTCGCTGAACTGGGGCCCAGAATACGGTACGTTGACATCCTCTAACATTCTGCTTCTGCGCAAATACTCTACTAGAAGCACGCTAACGCTAACGAAAGGCTGGATCTGGGGGCCATCCTGCTTCATTACCGTTATCTGGGTGTACTTCTACCTTCCGGAGATCAAGAACCGCACGCTCGAGGAGATTGATGAGATGTTCGAAGCTAGGCTACCAGCTCGCAAGTTCAGGAAGTATGTCTGCACCGGTCACTATGTACCCGATGCAGATGGGAAATCCGAGAGGCGCGACAGTGAGAAGGATGAGGTTGTACACCAGGAGGTTGTTGACGTCGAGAAGACTGGCTGACCTAAGGAACGTTATGACGGACGAAGCCACTGTAGAGTGAGTGAGATGTATAGCAGCACAACATTTGGATGTTTACAGTACTTTACGTCCCCAGGTGACTACAGACTTGGTGAGATCTTCACGTGTCTACAAGAGATCCCAATACCAAGCCGTGACGCGCAACGTGCGACTAATTTCGTGTTGTGACCCTCGATGCGGACCCGTAGATGTCGCGAACTTTCAGAAAAAGCAAGAGGTAACCGTCATGTTATGGTGGAAAAATTTCCCACAGCGACATCGAGCGAGCAAATTCAAGATCTACGCTTCAACAACCCCAGCCTTCTTAATCGCCTCGTCCCCCACTTCCTCCGCATGCTTCTGCGCATCATGCTGAAATACCCAGTCTTCCCTCGGAAACTGAATCAGCGTAGGATCTTTCCTCACCTTGTCCCAATCAGTCTTGTGCCACATATCCCTCGTCGTCTCTCCCGTCTTCTGCACCGCCTTCACACGCTCATACCTCACATCCTGATACGCCCTCAACGCGCCCCGAACATTGCCCTTGCCAGCCTTCTTTAACAGCACCGCGAGTGTAACACCGTCTTCAAGCGCCTGCGTCGCACCCTGTGCGCTCGTCGGGAGAAAAGGATGCGCGGCATCTCCCAACAGACATATGCGCCCATGACCTGGTGCAGAGCCGTAGCCAGAGACCCAGTTCGGCAATGGGTCCCGGTATACAAGTTTCCAGTCTACAAGTTTCTCTTCGGGGGTCTTGGAAACTATCTTCCAACACATGGGGTCCCAGCCTTCGAGGACGGTACGCACATCTTTGAGGTAGCCGGGGAAAGACCAGGATTCGGCGATGTCATGCGAGTCGCGGTGGGTAAGGACCCAGCAGCAGTCCGTGCCGTTTTTGATCGTGCTGAAGAGGAAGTGAACGTCTGGGCCTGTGCTGATGTTAGCGGAGACTTAGGGGGACGCAGTTGGTAGAACGGAGACGTACCAATCCAGCCGTTGAAGGTGTCGCCGTTTTCGCAGAATTGCTTGGTTTCTGGATCCGCGATCATATCTTTGTTGGGAAACCAGGCTCTCCATACAGCATAGCCGCTACTCTTGGGCTTGTCTTCGTACCCAAGTACAAGTGTTCTTGCTTTACTCCTTACGCCATCGCTCGCGACGACCACGTCCCCAGCCACCTTGGTGCCGTCTTCTAACACGATACCGGCCTCTTTCTCACTCTCCCAATATTCCTCCACCCTATGGCCGAGATTGATTTCGACACCAATCTCCTTTGCATAGTTGAACACAATCTCATGGAGCTCGCCCCGATGCCCGTTGAAGTTAGGTGCCGTCTCATTAAGCGACGGCGTCTTCTGGTTGATGACGATCTCGCCCGTATCCCACTTGTGGATGTTGAAGCCGTACTCGGTAATGTCGATAGATATTTTGCGCATGTTGCGCGCGACGCGTCCATTCTCCCACCGTGCGAAGATGCGACCAGCGTTGGGTCCGAAGGTTATTATGTCTCCGAGGATTTTGAGCGAGGGAAAGGATTCGTAGATTACGGGGGTGTGGCCATGGCGAATGCATTCTATGGCTGCGGTGAGGCCACCAAAACCTGATGCAGACTATTTAGTAGGGTGAGAGGTTGGGATTTGGTACTGGTGATGTACCTGCGCCAATGATGATGACTTTGATGCCGGTCTTTGGCGCGTCACCGTTGGTTTGAGCGGCATTGCCATTTGTCTCTAGGGAAGACATCTTGGATAGTTTGGTATCGTCTACCTTTGCGCGGAGTGCATATGCGATGATAGGATAGCCTCACTTCCAGAACGTAAGAGTAACACAACGCGATACAATCGAGCAAATGCACGCGGGTTTCAACACACGCTCGACCAGGTAGCCGTCCTCAGCTGCAGCGGCGTGGGGCAGAGCAATTCTACATCTACCGAGTGTTGATAGGTCCGCCCGTGGTCTCGATACTTTCATCCAGGCGATATGCATCCGACGATCTAGTGACACGAACGTGGGTCATGGCACGCCTTGCTGCAGGCTGTTTCGCGGCATATTAACTCCGTAGGGTGGAACCTGGGAAGATGCATGAAGACTTGGATCAGTCTATAGGCCGGGTAAAGAAGTTTGACGCGTGATGTGTAGTCGATGGGGTTAAGATGAAGAGATGTCCCTGCCCCACATCCTCACCAACTTCCCCGCAGTCTACCCCGCACCTTTCATCCTTAGTACGCTTTACCGATTTCGAATGACTCCCGCTGTCTAACCGTGAACTGGGGGTGATTGCAGTTTTGATTCAGGCTCGCCATGTTTAAGGATGTGAAAGTTGGGTGGGATTGATCATCGGCAAGCTCGGGCCAATGGTGAAGGTATTGGCAAGGGCAAGAGACAGTCCAGGCTGCAGCGCTGTGAACCCATGGACTGCGATACAGACTCCAATAGTTTCATCCATTTATCTTGGAAATCCCCCAAGCTGAGATTATGAACAAGGTGGCGACTTTGACGCATCTAGAATGGGACCAGGAAACGGGCGGCCTCAACGTTGCCCAAGCCTTCGCCAATCAAATTCGTGGAAAACATGGTAAGTTGACTCTCTGAGTGATTGAGAGAAGCTGCTAATGAATTACCAGTTGTAATCACTGGGATATCGCCTGAGAGCATTGGCTCCTCAATCGCCCTCTCCTTGGCTTCTCAAGCGCCCGCTCTGATCATCCTCGCCTCGCGCACCAAGGCCAAGCTCGAAGAAGTATCAGGATCCATACATGACGCATATCCGGGAGTCTCAGTCAGGATTGTTATTTTGGATCTGATGTCGCAAGAGTCCGTGAGAGCAGCAGCAAAAGAGATCTCGCTGCTGACTGATCGTTTGGACCTGATCATCAACAACGCAGGCATAATGACACCAACCCGGCAGACTACCAAAGAAGGTATCGAAGGCCAGTTTGGTGCAAACCACATAGGCCATTTTCTGCTTACCAATCTTCTCATGCCTCTGCTCTTGACTTCTGCCGCCTCATCAATACCGGGAGCGACGCGCGTTGTCAATCTAACATCGCTGGGTCATCGCATCAGCCCAGTGCGCTTCTCAGATTATAACCTGGAGCATTCGAATGACGAAGTACCGGAAGAGGAAAGACACGGACCTTTGCCTCCGAGCTTTGCGAAGAGCGCAGATGATGGGTATCAGGGATTTGTAGCGTACGGGCAGGCGAAGACAGCGAACATTCTGTTCTCGGTTGGTGTGAATGAAAAATTTGGTTTCAAGGGAGTAAGAAGTTATGCTGTCCATCCTGGGTGTGAGTGCACCCTTCTCTCTCATGCGAGCTCGTCCTGACCCTATAGCAATATGGACTGGCCTGAGTCGCAATCTGGATGCCGAGAGTGAAGCAGCAATTCGGAAGACGAGCCCATTTTGGAAGAACCGTGATCAGGGTGCTGCTACGGTGTTGGTTGCGGCGCTGGATCCAGTGTTGAACGGTCGGTCGAGATGCATGTCTTCAAGATGAAAAACATCAGTGCTAATGTGCTTGCAGAATCGCAAGGGATCCTACTACATGATTGCCAGATTTGCGAAGCAATGCAGTTCGCAACGGATGTCAGTTTGGCGGAAAAGCTGTGGACTTTGAGTGAGAAGCTATTACAGAAGAGTCTCAAGCTATAAATCAATCGAATCCATACTAGAGAGGGGTGTGAAGGGTGGCCACAGAAAGGGGCAAGGTGTAAGCAACGGGTGTAGTGGCTGTGGGAATACCAGACGGCACCGGGACAGCGTGACCAGGCCCCACAGTCAGTGGACTTCATCGCAGTGTTTACTTTGAAGACAATGGAGCCACTCAACTCTCACTTCATCCGTTTTTTGCTGCTCCAAACCTATACGCGTGTGCTCAGCGCCACCCATTCCGCTGCAGAGCTGCTCGACTGCTCCTCGAACGGGTACCACCCGGATCTTTACCGCCTGCACCTGTAGCGAGATCTTTCCAGGTCAGAAATGAATAGAAAGGGGCAATCTAGAAAGAACATTTGTTCGTGGAGGTGGCAAGCCTCACGTCACGACATCGTCCTCCGCGATGGGATAAGCATGCACGCACCACCGCGCTGAGAGGTCGTTTCCGTGCTGGCGCGACCACCGAATACCCATCTTCCCATTACCGCCGCATATGTTGTACTACTTCAATGGGCTCATTCACAAAGATCCCAGTGTAAACTTACTAGCCTTTTGACTCGTCAGCCTACCTGTGCGTCTACAGAAATGACTCCATTGCGCGCCCCCACTATCCGCCACCGCGAGTTGTCAGCAGCTTTGATTCCTAACGGCCGTCTCCAAGATGGTTTACATTTTTGTAACTGCTGATATATCGAACAACTTCTTGGTATGAATCAAAGAGCCGTCCTTATTACCCTTTGGCCATCCCCCCACCTTAAGGAACTTGCGATACCTTCCACGCTGTGGTAGGAATCCACTCTTCTTGAGCTCAGTCGTACGAAACGAATAGCGGCTACGATAATAGTAGTACCTATGTAACCTAGTATCTCTGTACCTCATTCGATCCCGAACGAATCCTGCTTTCGCGCCGATGTACTGTACCCAGCACACACCGAACGACTACTACCTCGACCTGCACCCGTGCCCGAGGGCGAGATCGATCGATATCACATACGAGGTCAGGGGGATAGAGCGAAATCACGCGACATGTCGTTAGCCCGAAAGAATGATGGCGTATTCCAGTGAATGCGGGCGACTCGCGCCCGGAGTATGGGAAGGCGGTCGTGCAGAGCAGAGATTCTAGGACATTTTGATTTGGATGCAAAGCTCCAATTTCCTCTTGATGCTTCCCATACTCTTCTTTGTGATTTTGTAGTTCACAAACCCTTTGTTTTCATCGCGCACGACAACACCGTAAGAATTAAGGCGGCTTGAGGCTTCATTGTTATTGTTCGCTTGGCTCATAGGACAAGTTGTGACGCGAAGGCCCCACCCTAAGATGGGTTCTCGACTTCATCCGGTCGCATTTCTATCTAGGGGCAGGTACCCTGGAAACACGCTATCGACCAATGACAGCTAGAATCAGCTTGATGGTTAAAGGGCCACCTTGTCGTCACGGGCTGCCATACCTCAAGCGATCACTTGAGGCATAGTACGCTACGAACCGGCTAACATGGACACTAAGTAGGTCACATGAGTTCAAGTTCCCTCAACACGGCTTATATTAAGTAGGTGGTATCAAGTGGGCCGCGGTAACGCTATGGCGTGGCGATGTTGAATTCCAAAACGAGCACCAGCGCAAAATTGAGAAGAAGTCCAGGTACCCAATGTATAAGCCGAATGCAGTGCCGACGAATCCATGGAATGAGCAAGATGCCCAATCTGCTAGGACGGATAGAAGGTTACCACCAGCACATGGAGTTGTACCTTCCGTGCCAGCGATACCGCCTGGATTTGGACCTGCTGCCCATGCGCAGCCTCCTTCACCGCCAGAACATCCTCGATATGTCTTTCCTTTCTATTTCTGGCTGTCTAAGCTGTGGGATGCGGAACCGTTCGAAGGTGATTCCATCGCTCCAGAAATAACAATAGAGTCCATCCGGAAAACGCGTGAACACAGGGCCTTTTGGGCAGCTATACAGCCTTCCGTGTGGCCGTAACGAGGCGAATACAGATGGAAATATGTCAAGTTTCTCGGTGCGGGAAGTTTTGGCGCCGCTGGACTGTGGTGTGAAGTTGACGCGACAAATAACATTATTAAGGCGAGTCACTCCAGGATATCTGCAATGATCCAGAGCAGTGTAGGTGCAGTACTTGTAAAGCTTAAGCTGATATGCACAGCGGCAAGTGGTGGTAAAGGAGGTCCGAGCTACCACTATACGTTGGCGTGATTCGATCCAGTGGTGCGATCAATTACCTCGCGAGATCCGCATGCATCAAGTCATTGATGCCAATCGTCAAGGAGCCAGGGGCCATGACTACGGAAGCTTCATCGAGCATCATTGAAAAGATACTAATGGTATAAACATGAGGCTTTGCTGGACGAAGGCTCGAGATTTGTTGATTTTGATGTGCAATCTATTTGTTCGGCAACTCACCACAACTCTTTCACGCTCGCGTTACTAAGCGGCAATGTATCCACCAGTTAACCAGCCGTACATGAAAATCAACATGGCCCATTCAATCCCCAATGGATGCATCTACATGGACTTCTACTAATCTATAGGGTGACCTGGCCACAGGCCTCCAAACACGAAATCATTCTCTCTACTCAAATTCAACAGGCTCATATCTCCATCACCTCCCGCCTCATCTAGGTCAACCAGATATCTCTCTAATTTAGCTCGTAGCGTGGCCAAGTCCAGACGATCTTTTGGATCATAGTTCAAACACCGAGCGCAAAGATTGACAAGGTCGGGCGTATATCGCCGCAGTGTCGGATACGTCTTGTCACAGAAGTGATTTTCACCGGTCTCATCATTGAAGACCTTCCCAATATTAATATCGATGGAGATTGAGAGGACGTTTCCCATATACGGACATTTTGGTCCGAAACGTGAGTCTGCGAAACCATTTGTGAGCAGCCAAAAGAGCACTGCACCGATTTGCCAGACGTCTGTCTTCTCGTCTAGGGGTCGCGGCATATCCCTTTGGACGACTGCATAGTACTCGGGGGCATATCGAGCATCCCATCTAGATCCTTCCAAGTAGGCGTATTCGCCGGGATTATCGGAAGGTGCGCGCTGTGTATCTGGTATTTCTTGATCATTACGGTCGTGATCGAAGAATGCTAGACCGAAGTCGGAAAGAAAGAACTTTGGCAGCTCTCCATCTTGCGTCGATGGTTGCATGAAGATGTTGTCGGGTTTGATGTCAAGGTGAGTGATTTGGTAGGTTTCCGGTGCGGTCTCAGAATGGTTGGTTTGACCGAAATGTAGGATCTGACATGCCGTTACAAGTGCAATCACAATCTCATAGATAAGTCGTTCTGGTATCAATCGGGGTAGTTCCCCGTTAACCCTGTGACAAAGGAATTCTTTGTCCCAGCCGTGCCCTTCTGGTGGACCAGCCCGCGTTCTGCTTGGCGGCTTATAACGGTCCTTCATCTACGCGGTAGGCAGGTGTTTCAAAGCTTGAAAGAGATCTCCACCTTCGTAATAATCCAAATAGAGGCGATACCTGCGTTGCTGCATCATCAACCGATATCCATGGTGTCGAGCGAGGTTTCCGTGGTCATCAATCGCGTCAGCGCGACCGCTGTCTACGATTTGGTGAATCCGGATCTCTCGAGGAAGACGGTCGCGCCACTGGATAGGATCACGCCATTGAAATTTCGACGCTTTCGCTTCCTTAATGACGAATTTCTGCAGATGTAGCGGTCAGTACCATTCGATCCTCGCTAGTTAAATGGCACTACTTAATTTTTCTATCATATTTGTTTCGCTTACTTGACACCACACACCAGCACAACCATAGTCTCCATTTCCTAAAAACCTTGCTCCGTGCATGTTTGTCTCGTCTCTCGGAGGCCATTGATGAAGTTTCCTTCCAAACCATACGTTACGTTTGTCGCTGATTTCATCGAGTGCAATGTATTCCGTTCCGTCGATTGGGTCGGTATGCCAAGGTTGTTGGGGCCAGAAGTCATGGGATAATCATTCCCCTGTGGTGCTGGAGCTGCTGGCAAAGGCGCTGGTACGGTTCGTACGATTGGTACTGGCACGGGCGCCGCAAACATAGATGCCGCTGGGATGGGTGCTACTAGCAAGGGTGCTGCTGGAGCAGGTACTATTGGATTCCCGGTTGCGTCACGTTGTGGTGGTAGCGTCCCATGGGTTCTCGCATAGTTTACATCCTGTCGAAGGTACGGATGTGCAGGTATGATATTGCGGCCCGGAGGGAGGCCCGGTAAATTCGTGTCGCTAATACGTGTTTCGTAGTAACCACGAGTGGTCGCGTCGCCTAGCAATATCGTTTCTACTGTGTCCCCAATTTGGTCTTTCAACGGTCAGCAACGCAACGATTGCGTGATCGTCTGAATACGTACTAGCCATCCAATTTCGCCCATTGGCAATTAAAAATGCACGGGTGTCATTTCTGAAATACGGTTTGGCTGATTTCCAAGGCGGAATGTTAGGGTTCTTGCGACCGGTTTTGGGAGGCATGTGGATGAAATTTCGAGATAAGAAGGGACGGCTGAAGTTTGACTTGTGCAAAATTTCTTGACTTTCATGCTCTTCTAGATTATGTCCTATATGAAAGCTCTTTGTGAATCCAGCATGATTGAACAAAGAGGGCTAAGAGCCGCATGCAATCGTGTTCATGAAAGAACTGGCGCCGCTTTGACCAGACAAAGACAGCGAATAGGGAAACTGGCTTGCAGTTGAAAACTAGAAAGAACCGCTCATAGCAGTATGCCTCACGTACTAAAGATGATACATCGGTCCTGGTGGTGAATGTGATCTTGGTGGGCTGGTAGCGCTGAAGACACCATAGCATAGTCAGCCTCAGAATCTACGTCAGCTTTCTAGGCTTTATGCTAGTTTCTCTACAATTAGTGCTCTTCATGTCTCTACAGAAGTTTGCATCCAGACTGAGAGGGGGAGCGGAAACCGACGGTAAATCTCTGAACGGTGCGCAGAGTGAGAAGCATACGCAAGTCATCGCCTCTTCGAAAAATTCGTTGGTCTTAGTAGAGTTGGTTGTAAGGGTGTTCATGCTGGTGAGGAAGTGATTTTGTGATGACGGACATGACTTGTGGTGTTACGCCTCGTGACGTCAGATTGTGGCACCGATGTCGGCCTCCACAGCACTTGAAATTGACATCATCCAAAACTATGACAATATGAAAAAGGAGATGTTGCAGTAGCTCGCGAAACCTGGTTGCGATCAGGTCATTTACACCCTTTGTATTGGTGCTAGCCTCACACTTGACGTCACGCGCTGGCTCATGACCACGAAACATCACCGCGTTCGACTCAAATTTGTCATCCGAGTCTTTTCGTTTTCGCTCATCGTTGGGCTGCGACCATTCATAGCAGCAATCGTATCTCCTAGTCACGTTTCAGCACGCTGACCACAACAGACTCCGCTTCTTTTGTTACAATACATAGAAAGTTGTGTTCCAGGTAAACTCCATTTCAACTCGCCTAGCTAAGGAGGCATATACGCGGTCGTCTAACTCGCGGATATGATCATTTGTCACCGATCTTCATTCTTCTTATCGTCAGCCTAGGCCAGATATGCGGCCTTCGCTAATACCTGCCTTCCTTTCTTGTGCCTCTGCCTCTACCTCTACCTTATCTTCACTTGCGCTCTCCTGATCGGGCTCCCCCTCAGCCCTTGACTTTAGATTCTGAGAGTTTTCTGGACGTGTTTGGGCTTCAGATCGAGTGTTGCTAGCGATGATGGCTGCATCTGTTGTGGAACCTACTCCGGCGTGATTGATCTTGGTTGCTTCTTGTTTTCTGGTATCAATAGCATTGACAGGGTGGGCATGAGTTCTTTTATGCATTCTCTTTAAATGTCTGCGCAGTCTGCGGGCCTCTTTTTCGACTTGTTGGTTTAGAAATTATGGGTCCATATTCGATATCTGAGCGAAGGTTAACGTGAATGAATGTCTTCTTGGGCACGGATTCGGGTTTATTGGTCGCCGAAAATAATGAGAAGATTTTCAAGCTTGTGGAGGTGGCAGAAGACAGCGAGCTCTCTTTGTCACATACCATGACACTGAGGAAGAGGACACGAATATTTGGGGCCGGAATATGACTGGTTATTGTGCAACGTTGGATGAGTCCTCGAAAGCTTAGGCCTAAGCGTGTTGGCTAATGGCTGCTGAATTCACAGATCGAATATCCGAGATAATTTGGTGTCTGGTCCCTACAGCAGTTTTTACACTAGGGGCGCAGCATGGTTCACATTATATAGTTTTGGGGAGTCACTTGAAAGTAGGTCTACAACAATTATCGTATTATTTATTATCTCTATCGCACTCTTAAAGAATTAGCTTGGGGCGAGAATAGATTTATCTAACGTGTATCTATTAGGATAAGCCGACTTTGCGGCATTGGTAGGGCGCACCGCGGTGATAGCCATGCTAAGTACCCCCTTTTTCCTTCCTCATCACTTTTCGGAGGTAAACGACTTCCCCTTTGTTTCATCAGTCGATTCGATGCAATGGTTCCCTCTGCTTCAGCTTTCGCACTCTGGTCCTTCTCGGTCTCCTGCTCGCGCTTTCTCTGAACTGCTCCGGGGGCCTCGTCTTCAATCTTCTTGAGTTCTTCTAGGGTCCGTCGGTGCGGGAAGCAGTCATCGCAGTACGGTTGTCTCATTGAGTCATATGAATGAGAATCAGAATTCTCTTACGACGCGCATGGACGCAATGAAGGGAGTGCGATGACTGCGCATCTGCTATCGAGGCAAATATGATTCAAGTGGCAAGAGAATGTATGCATCACCTGTGGAGCATAAAAGGCTGGGAAGAGAATGCAGATGATAATGGCATGTGTAGAGTAGCCTGACCGTGCAAAGATCTCCAATCAAAGGTTCCTTCTCTACTCGCCTGACCTTCCTGAACTTGCCATCCCAACACACCTTCTACTTCCCTGAACCCTCCTTCCCCTGCGCCAAACCCCTGGTCATCGTAGCCCTTGACTATTTGCTCATCTGTAGCTCAGAGCTCGGCTTGGGAAACCTGTCGTTTTCAAAGCTTTCAGTGCCTTTAGCGTCCTTTGTTTCGTCGCTATCGAAAGTCGCCTCAAGGTCGCTCCCGGGCGATTTTTGGAGCTCGCCAGCGCTTTTCTTTTGTCAAATATCTGCCCAGAGATCTTCGTGATTGCCGGATTCCTTTGATATTTTGGCTGTTTGAAATGATGGTGGCTTTTGTTTTGATATTCTGCTTGTTTCAATCGTGGGAGTTCTTGTAGAGAGAATTTGCAGTGTGAAAATCGTTCGTCCGTATTGGTATCTATCGAGGATAGTTGTGAGGTTGAAATTATAGAATGAAGGATCTGTTCGGCAGCTTTATACCCCATGTTGACTCTTTGTACGACGATATATAGTGGTTGGAGGGGGTAGAAGATGGTCGATGCATCGTAGTCAGTCACAACCTGGAACTGCGTCACAATCGTTCTGGCTCCAAGTTCATTGACTCAGGTATCTAAACGCCATTGATTCTAGAATGCAGCCAAGAGCATGTCGTACGCATACCTAGTTGATTCTCACTTATCGGAGTTTTGTCCATCGAGGTCGATGGCCGCTTTCTCTTCACCCTAACGCATCTCGTTCCAATCATGGTAAAGCCGCTTTTGTTTACCTACAGAGACCAAGCATACCATCAGCTCCATATCTAACGTTTGAACCCCACATCACTTTTTACCAGCTTTCAAGTCATCAAACCCTGATACTTCGGCAGCTTAGACGAGTGATACTGTCAGAGTATTGCGTGCAGGAAGAATTAAAGGATTGAACTGAGGTTGTATTGTGTATGTATGTATGTATGTATGTATTGTTTA